>JAHZNE010007408.1:0-13630 GCA_027744055.1 Callyntrura sp. NNG-2020 | reverse complement strand
AGCTTAAGAAGTTGTCGGGCAACTCCCCAACGGCCAGGGCTACATAGTCTTCCTGCGAGTCGTCAGCAGAAGAGACGAACAAGTTCATACCCTTAAAATATAAGGATTCCGTTGTTGTAGGTTAACACTCCGCATGATTGTTAATTATTTATTATGTTGTTGGGAGGCTGATGAGGCGATGACATCTTTACTTACATACGTGGTAGTAGTGCATAGTGGATGAAAATTACAGAGAAACACGAAGAGAGAGCGTGTTATTATGAAAATGTTGGAAAAATGAAAAGACCAAATAGTGGCAGGCAACCACCGACCGGGTTCATTAATATTATGACGATGGTATATTGGTTAGACCATGTTTACCACAAAAAGCAAAGAGGATAATGGATATTTCCGAATATTATTGTATCTTGGGATTGCAAAAAACATTGGCACGGATATATACGGGCACTGAAGGCCACAACTGTAATAAAAACGTATTTCATGTAAATGCAAAAACACCAATACATTAATAACATTCTTAGGTACTCCCTATTCCCTGAGTGTGTTATTACTACGGAACGGAGAAAGCCCAGCGATTTTTTGTCATATAATAACCGTTTGAAACAACAACTTGCTACCATTTCAATATGCACCGCTGAGGAAGTGGAATTAATTGGACTGTCTTTATGGTGGAAAGCGGAATTTGGTTTGCGTTTTAAAGCCAGTTATCTTCAAATATTACTTTTATTCATTATATGTTCTCCCTGCGTACAATCAAGTGGTTTATCCAAGGATTTTTTTGCAAACTAAGTAAATTGGAAAAACATCTTTTCTATATAAAAACACCTGTAGAATAGTAATGACCGTGACGTGACGACTTTACGACAAAATGATAGACATATAAACTTTTGGCACGCAAAAACAGTAGCGAAAATATATTATTACTTGGTAATCATTATCACGCTGTTATAATATTTGTGATCTGGAGTACAAAATGTGTCATAAAGTATAATTACACCTTCATCACTATCTAATTTACCTCTTGCTTTGTATCTGTTGTGTCACTACTTGTACTGCAGTTGCATATTGCACTATAAACAATGAATAATGAAGTTTGAATCTAATTTTTATTTATAACATACCGCCAGTAAACAAGGTTAGTGAGGATTGTGCTGTGCATTGTTAAGGAATTGTGAAAAACGTGTCAAAATGCGCGCAGTGTTATTCTTGTGCTCTGCTTTCGTTAGCAGAACTATTTGGTTAAATGTGCTCTTTTCTACGTCAATAATAATGTGCAGGGCCTCGCTCCCTGAAAAGCAATTGCAAGCTTGCAATTCTTCAGAATCCCCCAAAATATACCACGACACAGCATCAGCAGATGAGGAATTATCAGAGGAAGCGTTCTCAACTGCAACGGCGGTAAACGAGACAGATATTCACTGGTCAAAATTGGTATTTCAGAACTGCTCAGTGAATATTACACTTCTCTGTGACGCCAGTTACCCTGTTGAATGGGTGGAGGAAAATGATCAGGTTTGTGATTTTGAAGTACAAATGATATTAAATATCGTGAGAACACACTGGTGCATATTCTAAATTCTTTCAACGTTCATCAGGATCTTGATCTATTGTTTGATGTTGCTGGAACTAATATAACGAAACATATTTATACGGAACGGATTGTAAATGATACTTTATTGGAACATTCTGACATTTCCTCAATCAACCTTAATGCGCCATCCTTTAGCATATTCAGAGCGGTTCTTAAAGTTATATATAACTACTCGACACCTTTTTGCGCTGCTGCTAACTACACGTGTCGAAGTGTAAACCACCCTTGTCTTCAATCAAAAAAAATAATTTCGGTAGTTGACCAGGCAAAACAAATTATTAAATATGAGCCTTTCAACGGCCCCCAAGGTAAAGTTGAAAATTAGTAAGTGTAAAATTTGTTTCTTACAAGTCACCAATATAATGTACGTTTACTAGATGATTTAGACATGGATGACGACATTGATGATCAATGTGCCACTACTATTGAAGTGGTGCGCGTAAAGACGGGCGAGTTAGGATGGAAATGTAGAAGTTCAGAGAAAAAAAGAAAATTGGTCATTAACTTACAAACATGTGACGCCGCTGTGCACTGTAATGCCCACTTTAGTCATTCTAAGGTGGTAATTGTAATAATATTGTTATAGCTAATTGTTGAGAAAAAAGATAAATATTTTGAAGAACTAATAGAAGCATGCATTTTCCCACAGAATTGTGTAAACCGTCTACCAGATGCACCTGATTGTAAAAGTTGTGTCTTCGCCCAAAAAGATTTCAAGAATAGCGAGCATCCAGGCTTTGTGTGGTGCGAGAGTAGCGACAGTGAGGATGGAAATCATACAATCGTAGCGGTTGCTCACTATTTTTTCTCGATACCACAGACCAACGATGATGCTGGGGAGCTACCTGAACTATGTAAAACTGACTGAGCCCCTTAATTAAATTAAAATTGCACTGAATAATCACCAGTTACTGCATCTTTTTTCAATCAAATTTTAGATGTACATTGGGATGAAGCCGACCCACAAAAAATGTTATTCCTTGAGCCCCTTCCAGATGAAATATTCATTGGAGAAAAGAAAACCATTTCCTGCAGAGTTTCGCGCTATTATTTTTCGTATGGGTATCGATTTGCATTCCAATACCGAAACGGAACAATGCGCTACAGTTCAAGTAAGCTACCAAAACTGCTTCACGATTTCCGTGAATTATACTGAGGTTCTTGAAAACATTATGTTTTTGTGAATTGTCAGTATGCAGCTGCATGTACATTTTGAACGCATTTATAATGTGCGCATTGTATTTGTATGTAGATGGAGATGGCAAGCACGTTTGGTCACAAAATGTTAACCGAGTATCTACCAGCCATCTCTTTAATGATTCTACGTTGGAAAGGGTGTATTGTATCGCACCAGTATGGAATTCAAAAATATGGGTAAATCAGTCAACCGAAGTTCACTTCAGACATGGTACTTGCTTCTCGATATTTATTACACAGCCTTGTAGAATGACCGTGTGAGTAAAACGAGTTCATGTTTAATTGGACAGACGCAATTTTACCATATTTTACTGTAAACAAAAGTGGGTTACAAGTTCCGGGCAATAACCACGAGGATTACACATTTCATGTACATCAGCGTAACGCAACGCTATCGTGCAGCGGTAGTGGAATACCGCTTCCGGAAATCAAGTGGTCATTTAATAAACAAGTAATAAACTATCAAATAATGATACAATGTGGAAACGTGTGAAAGGGGACGACAACGGCGCAACTTTTTGTTCCTTATAGAACGATGTAGTAACTACTGAACTAGCCGTTGAGCCTGGAAGGAAGGATCTGATATTTCAATACGTTACAGGCAAAGAGTCTGGAGAGTACATTTGTACAGCGACCAACTTTCTTGGAACAGTTCAAAAGCGGTTTACGGTTGACGTTGAAGGCATGTTATATTGCTTTTATATGAAATTTTATGCGGTGCATGCAAACTGCAATCATGAAAAGTCAATACATGTGTGATCTTGACCTTTTAGATCCGCTTGCCAACTTTATACGAGCATCGCTTATTTTAATTGGTATTATCGTATTCATTTCCATTGCGATCTTTTCTCTATGCTGGAGAAAATTACAGCGACAAAAAGCTAAACTTAGGGCTTTAACGGATGCAGAAGTTTTTGAGTTTAAAAGAGGAAACGTGCAGATGTTAGAAAATACCCAGTATCTTGACACTGACGAATTACTACAAGCGTTACCGTATAATGACGAGTATGAGATTCCCAGCAAATGCTTATACGTTGGTAAATATTTACATAATGTTATTTCACCACAACTCCACATTACCTTGATTTCATACGGCAAATTATGGTTATCAGTGTAGTTATACGAATACATATTTTTAAAAAAATAGATCCATCAGAAATTTTGGGTAGTGGGAATTTCGGAATTGTCCTAAAAGGTACCGTTTTTGACAAGCAAACCCGTCGAAAAAGCAGTGTAGTTGCTGTAAAGACAACCAAACCAAAATTTGATGTAAATTTTTTCCAAACTCTATTAACGGAAGTAAAAATCATGGCATATATTGGGCAACATCCCAATATTGTAAGCTTGGTGGGGGCATGTACTGAAAATATAAAGAACCGTAAGTTAATTAAATTAGATTTTTAAGTCGTCTCCTGCAAAACAAACTATCACTTTGTACAAATATCTTTTCCAAGTACAGCATGCCATTGAATCTATTTGTCTTCTATCACGTTTCAGGTCAAATTTATATTGCTGTAGAGTATTGTGCTAATGGAAGTTTGGAAAAAGTACTGAGAAATAACCGATCAACGTTTATAAACCTAATATGTGGAGATACTTTCAATATGACTACCTCTTTCTGGTACTTTCTCCAAAGCATTTTTCTTTTAAATTTTATGGAGTACCGGTGCAGTTTTTGTAGTTAATACACACGTTTTCCGGTATTTTAGTGACCACGAACAAATTCATGCATATGAAAATTCCGACACATCTTTAGAGCTAACCACTATTCACCTACTAAAATGGTCTCGAGAAATAGCGAACGGCATGGACTTTTTGGGAAGTAAAAAGGTAAAATACGCATTGGAAGAGTTATTTAGTAACAAATATGAATTGGAGTTAAAATTAGTTTTTTTGGGGAAATTAGATAGTTCATGGGGATCTAGCTTCAAGGAATGTTCTACTGACGCATAACAATGTTGCTAAAATTGGCGACTTTGGGTTATCCCGAGTGTTAATGAAATATTCCAACTACACACGATCAACACAAGATGACGTAAGAAGTAATATGACATCGTGTTTCATTTCAAAAAAGTGCTTTCTACTTAGCTTACATTCCATTACAGTGCTTTCTCGCCTTTAAATGGATGGCACCCGAAACTCTTCTTGAGATGAAATTTTCAGCTTTATCTGATGTTTGGTCATATGGAGGTCTACATTTATACTGATCCATAAACTTTAAAATACATAAGAACTGTAATCTGTACTCTGTCCTGTACAACATTGTAATCGAAACTTGAAATTGTAACTCTATATTTCAGTTACCATATGGGAAATTTTTTCTTTGGCCCAGCATCCTTATCCTGGCGTTACCTTTAATTCAGGTTTCATAGAATGGCTTAAAAGTGGCCATCGACTTGATAAACCATATTACGCAAATAGTGAAATGTAACGTTATGACACTGCAAAACATCAAATCTAAATTAATCCCACTGATATAGTAAAATTCAAAATTAATAATATTATCCCTATAATTGCAGTTACAACTTGATTATGGAATGCTGTTCCTACGATCCATCTCATAGAATACCTTTCACAGAACTGAAAGATACTTTTGACGGGTTCCTAATGCAAGCAACTAATGGGGTAAGTGGGATTAATTTTTTAATAAATTCAAATACAACGATGCAATTGGGTTAGGTGATAAGTGGAAACAATTTTGAATTATGCAGGACTACGTGCATACCAAAGAAATTGGAAGTAGTCGGTACATCAATGGATCTCATAGTCTTCGAGTACACAATCCAGGATACTCATTAATTGGAGGAGAAAACTTATTGTTTGACAATGACAACGACGAAATTGGCACTCAAACTGCTTTGTTGGAAGTTTTACCTACAGCGGAAGATTATCAAGGATACCTAAGACCGTTGAAATTGGATTTTGAAAATAACCTTACCGGATGTGACTGAGTTCTTTATATACTGTGGTGTAAATGTGTAATTCGGATGTCTGAACTTTTGTAATTTTGTCCTAGTCTAAATGTAGATGTTTGAACCTATTTTATTTTGTAAATAAATTCTGTGTTGATTTTTATTCTAGTCATATACATAAAAATACTAATGTTCTACCAAATAAAATAACCAAAATATATATATGAATATTTTCTATTTTAACAAGCTCGACTTGCCGTCCATTTTTAATTTCACATTACACATGATCACTTACATTTATTAAGGGTGTCACATACCATACTAGAATGTATAACATCCTTGTTACATTTATAGTTACAAAAGGAAGAAAACTTATTCAGCTTAAACGCAACCTACGTCATTGACGGTGCAATGACACGCTGTAATTTATAATGAATGGATAATGGACAATTTCCAGCTATTAATATCGAAACTTTTTTTTCTGCAGAACTACCTGTAATACGCTTAATTATTTATTAAGTTTTTACCGTATCAGTTGTCGAAGTATTGTCTGCATATATCAACATACGAGGAAATCTATGACAAAAGGAGACGGATATAAACGTAAATGAAACCACAAACAAGACGGAAAGATTTTCCTTGTGGCACAAATTATTACAATGAGAATTCAAAATTCATCATTTAGTTCGAATGCGGATACACACCTAGACACTTATATTATATATTGTTTGCAGATAGCAAAAGTAATCATAATACATTTTGAGTTTCTTAGAAGTTCGTACATCCAATCCAAACAACATCAAAATCTAACATGCATACCAGTATTTATCTGTGTTTCCTGTTTATCGTCTACACAGTCGTTGTTATTGACGCAGCATCTGCCTTTCCCAGTAATAACCCATTAAAGTTACGAAGGTTCACGGTTACTGACAAAACCCTGGAGGACCACAAGAGTCGAAATATTGCTATGAGGCGACATCATGGTTTATTACGCAAACGGACTCATTACCCAACACCGAAACCGGAAACAACTTTTCATTCCAACTGGGCATTGGAAGAAGATGAAACTAATGAATACCAGCGATATATATTGAGACAACATAGAAAATTAGACTCTGGAAGAGTGAGCAGTTCTAGTGGTTCCATTAGGTTATTACCAAATGTACCATGCACATTAACCAGGGAGAGCGTAACAAGTGGAAAAGTACCATTGGAAAGGCGTTGTCAACCGTCTGAAAATGGCTAAGCGAAAGTCTACGATATTAACGAAAAAATATTTGAATTATTAAGAGTTGTACCGTAGAAAAGTAAGACACTGCACGTGTACTGTCACAAGATAAAGTTAACCTATTGTATTTGATTTATACGATGCATGATTTTTTTCCAATATATAAGATAAGATATATATAAGATTTCTTAATCCGCATTTCAGTAATAAAATAATTAAACTTTAATCTAATTTGAGCATTGAATTCCCTTCAACTTGCTATCAATTCTCAAAATCATCAAATATGTGTTCATTCATTTGCAACATTGCAATCCATATTTGCTTGCTTGGAGCTTGTACAAATAGCATGTACCTATACAAATACAAAGAAAGCAATTATCTACAGCCAACATTTCCAATTTGTCTGAAGTATCACGAATTCTTGGAAACATCGGTATACTCAGTCTCCTGCATGGCATAAAGTATATAATAAGGTCGTAACAATCTTTGGTCATTCATGAACATTCTCATTGCATTATTATTAAGATTTAATTGATACTTTCGCATTGTAAAGTTTTTATTGCCAATAATTTGTTCACCTCTTTTGTCAAGTTTGTCAATGAAGGTCTACTATTGTATGTGGGTATGTAAAATAAGCGCAGTTGTTCATGCTAACCATGCTCCCATAAAAACAATGTCTCTGTTTCGCTTTCTTTCAAAATTAATGATTGAATTTCACACAAATAAGGTCATGGATTATTCGCCTATCATCATCTGCTATACGATCATGATAATGTGTTCATTTCCTTCAAATGCAACTGCCAAGGAGAAAAAGGTAGAAAAGGGTAAGTGTCATCGTGTTATTTCTACTTTAACAGACTTGTAAATTTTTTCTCGCTTTGTTTTACCTTTACCCGTGTATTAGTACCATGTCCAGGGGAAGATGACGTCGTATGTGTATCTTGTTACTGTCAGGGGGACACTGGTTTCAAATCCTGCGAACCGATAAACACATGTCCAAAACCAGTCACACTAAGGAGCAAAATTAGGAAGAAAGACAAGCAATGTTGGTAAAACAATAGTTCAACTCATATTTACCTTCATATTTGTGGTACACTGTACACTTTTGAGTTTACATCTTTTTGTAGCAAAATGTCCATATGGAAAGAAATTTACTGCTCAGTGCACTCTTTGTGAATGTTCCGGAGATGGTCGCGATCATTGCGCCATGTGTTATGCGGTAAACTGATAGATTTATATGTACTTCGTATTTCGTATGTTCATGGCTGTAAAATAAGTATGTCAGCACATTTCTTAAGGTTTAATCTCCCCTACTGCGAATTCCAATTTTTAGCTACCTGTACGACGAACAGGTCAACCGGAGGAACTTAATGAGAGATTGCCCCAGGTGACAGACAATCGGTTTTTTAACTATGAAATAAACGGGTGGGACACCCCTGCCACTGATGAGTGACGATAGAAAGTGGAAGGTACTAAAGCAGAAGAATAACGTTACAATTCTTATGGCCTTTTATTTTGATATTATAAACCAACATGCTTATATTTTGACGGATTTGTCGTGATAAAAGTATATGAATGTCTGTGCTCTGATATGATCTGAGTTGGGGTTTGTGTCGTTTTTAATAATTAATAAGGGAACGCTTGTCACTTTCTTTTGCATGGTATATGTATTTCGCCATTTTTGTTGATTGATTTTGGTGTATAGAACACAGTTTGTGAGAATATTGTGAATTCTTTGCAGCTCAAATCCGACTTCTCTTTCTTGCATTTCGTAGAAGTGTCCATCAATGTAATGTAATGCGACTGCGACATTGAGGACCAAATCAGAGTTAGTGGGTTGTGATTTGTTATTACACTGATTGTCAATACTATACTGCGTATTACAAGTCTTGCTACTGTAGTTGTAGTAGTAGCTGAACTTTGAGTTTACGTGACTTCAATAATTAGTCTACTACGTAAGTAGGTTTTGGTTGTCTGTTATAAATGCATAAATAAAATAAATGAAGGTACCACGAGTAACGCAAACATCCTGACATTGCAAAACAAAACGCGAAATTTCGCAAACTGGGCAAGCCAATACTACCAATTTGCGATTTACATCAAGTCTCGGAGGAAACCAAATATGTCGACCTTCTCACAACAAATCAGAAAAAAACTGGAACGGCATGCCGTGAGACAGAGATGTTTTGCGTTGTTTCAGCTTGTAAATTTAAGTCCATCCATTCAACTGTCTTAACGTACAAATAAAAGGATTTCTTCCAGTGCAATTTACGCCTTACGCTACTGAGGTTCCAGTCTGTAAGAACTCAGGTTATAATATTTCCTGGTTCTGTACGGATTTTCTGGGGGATACTACCTGAGGCTAGAGGTCTCACAAGACCGGCATCATTACCTGTGTTACACATATACACATTAATACACATTGCACTGACGTTACTTACTACTACCTCTTCTTGATACAAAATTGGTAACCTGAACCTGGTATTGTACGATGTGGGCTAAAAGTTTCATCCAAATTTCTCTTTTCATCATGCCACTTTTTAAACACGTTTCAGCAGAAGATTTTCAGTATAAACATGTTATTCTGGGTAAGCTATCAAGCTAAATTGTTGTAACATTTTTTCTATTTAATTTTGGCTGAAAAAAGTAGTATTGAAATTCTGTTTTGTAAATCCGAACTAGGCGTAGTATTGGCACCTGAGTTGATACCAATTAGTGAAGTTCAAGATAGCCACGATAGGTTAAGAGAGCTCATTATGTCCAGCGTAAACTCGGTGTCTAACTCCTTCAGCAATTCCAGTAATCTTGGCAATCTTGTTCACGAACCCCATCCAAACGCCACATCTACCGGGGAATATTTATCGACCTCAAATGTGACAAGAACTGGGGATATTTCTGTCGTGGAATTTAGTTTGGATGACGATTTTGAAAAAATTACGGACATTTCCGTCTTGTTTTCACTAGCTAGTTGTAAAGAAACCCATGAGTTAAATGCCCGAGTTTCAAAGGCGTTTGGCCCTATTGTACACGTTGCATTCGTAGGTAAAAGCGTAATATTTATGTCAAAAAATAAATTGTCACACAACATCGAACATCTTTAAAATGTAGAGCCTGGATGTAACCGATTGGACCGAAGTTCAGCATTAACAGTACCACTAACCTGGTTTCAATTCAATGCAGACCTCCTTCAATTATTCACAGACGTGAGAAGTGACAGGGTTCTTCCGAAATGGAAGGAAGCTGTCGTTATCTACGACGTTCAATCACGAGACGGTATAATGGACACATTCGTTCAAGCTTTCAGTTCTCAGCTGCAGTTTGATGACATGGCGTTGTCTCTCTTTACCGTGGACAGCATGAGCAGCGCCATATCGTTGTAAGTAGCATTTCCAAAAAACGTTTGCCACTAAAATGTAGGTTTCGCCGTGTACACATTTTTTTGCAAGTCCCATGATGCAACTCTGGTAAGTTATTTGTTCCATGACTAACTGGACACGGACATTGGATTTCAGGGAACTTGTTTCTCATTCAAGATCACTTCGAGTACATTTCATTATAGCAATATGGTATGTGATGTGTATAGGAGGGTACAAATTGACTTTCATGTACCGCTGTTCATCGTGAAAGCACCATGTTGGATAAACATTTCGTGCTACTCATCCATCACGCAATGCATTCATTAATATTTCAGCTCTGAACAGATAGAGGAAATATTAAACAAATACCGAGGAAGCGCTCCAACCAAGTTCATCGTAGTGTCAGAATTCACGAAAATCAATTTTGTACTGGTCACCGTAAGCTACTTGGAATTGTTCTATGCAAACCAATACTTTTTGTATAAATTCATTAAATTGAAAACTGTTCCAATATCTGCAGGCAAAACGACGTAATATGTTAAACGTCATGAAACAATGGTTGTTTGTTGCATCTGACACTATTGAAGGTTCAGACAAGTGGGATTTTGTAAGGAAGACAATAATGACGGACGGTGTTAATGTTGCTTTCATCTCAAACTCGTCAAAAAATTATACTGACCGACCTGTAAGTTTGAACTAAATTGGGACATTATTTTCAGATGATATGATCTAAAGCATCTTATGGCATATGTCACGCACAATTTCGTCTACATTTGTGTAGGATCACCTCATATGTCATACTGAGTCAATGCTTTCCTTACTGGCGGACACGATAGAAAATTTGGCTACATGGGAATTTAATCTCTTTTTACAAGTATCAGATGAGGAATGGGATATTATTAAACCATCAAGACCCGATAGGGTTATGAATATCACGGAGACAATGAATGTATGTAGAGGCATTTTCTTTCATTAATAAATTTGCATTAACAATATTGCAAGTCAGTGGTGGACATTTTTTTTAACGTTCAAAAGGAACGGCTAGGTGACTTTGTTCTTAGTCAATGCGACAAGAATACGTCAACTTGGAACCTTGAAAGTGGAGAATATGGTACAAAAGGTAAGCAAGTTTTTGAAGTTGGTTGGTGGAACCCTATAACTGGGTTGAGGATGACCGACGACTTGTTTCCTCATGTCACCGGTGGGTTCCGAGGAAGAAAGATTCTTGTTACGTCAATGCATGTAAGTCAGTGGGAAATGTATACTTAACCTAACATTCCTAAAACGTATTGATAGACAGACAAAAACTACGAAAGGAATCAATTGCACCAAATCATACCAATAGATTTTTAATGTAAACTTTGTATGTAGTTTCCACCGTGGCAATTAATTACGAAGCAGGATGAAAATGACGAAGTGAAATACAGTGGCTTGATGTTTGAAGTTTTATCACATATGGGAAAAAATTTAAACTTTTCCTATGAAGTTGTGGAGCCACCCACTGGGGAAGCCTGGGGTAAAATCCAATCCGATGGCCGGTGGAATGGTATGATGCGACTTATTGTAGAGAACCCTGTAAGCATCCATTTTTGTGTGGTTATCTTTTTATTAAAAAAATCTGTGCTGTCATTCAACCAAGCACTATTTTTTATCGTAGGATGTTGTGCTCGGTGCGGCAGCGTTTACGGTAACTCCAGAACGCGCTATTTATGTAAATTTCACGGAGGTTTTGGAGCGAGAGGCGTACGCATTTATGGTTAACCGTCCGGAGGAATTGTCTCGGGTGCTACTGTTTGCCGAACCGTTCAGTATCGAGGTTCATTTTTCAAACATTTTCTAATCCGAAACGATTCCCTTACTTAATCCACCTCTTTATCTTACTTGGCATGAATTCGGTTTATTTATAAAAACTGAAAAATTATACATACAGGTTTGGCTATGCATAATTGCTACGGTCATTATTGTAGCCCCTGCACTACATGTCATACATTGTTCCAGTTACTACTACAAATATTACAGGAAAATCAACGAGAGAGGGTTGTTTCAAATGAGAAATTGTTACTGGTATTTATATGGAGCATTATTGCAACAAGGTCAGTCAGTGGGACAGAATACAAAACAATTTAAACGCTTGCAAGATTGAGCACCTGTCACCTGTACTAAACTATATAGCGTATCTGCTTGTTTTTGGCCGCTGTTGTCCTACGATAAGGCAATACGAAAGTACAAACTAATGATACCAATTACCAATCCTTCGATCAGTACAGTACCGGACCTTCTCCCTCATTTTTCAGGTGGGACGCAATTACCTGAAGCGATATCTGGTCGACTGCTTGTTGGGTTTTGGTGGTTATTTGTCCTTGTATTTGTCACTACTTACTCTGGCAATCTTGTTGCATTCCTTACATTCCCAAAAATCGAAAATCCAGTGAATTCTATAGATGATGTGTTGAACCACAGGGGAGTTCGCTCTTGGGGTTTCATGTCTGGAAGTGTAATTGAAGACCACTTAAAGGTACCTACTCACGCAAAATACAACACATTTTCCTTGTTAATCATTTTATTAAACATGTAAACCAGTAACCAGTATTAATGCACTGATTTCATGTAGAGATCGAGTGATCCCCGAATGAACGAGTTATACGCGAAAGCAGTCATACATCCTGTATTTAACGAAGCAGTACTCCAATCTGTTAAATCTATGGATCATGCATACATTGACTGGAAAATTACCCTAATGACAGTAATGAGAGACACTTTTAGAGAAACAGGGATTTGTGATTACATATTAGGTAATAAGTTTTCATAATCAGAACAATTATTTTAACATTTCATACGAATAACAATATTAACTATTGACGTTATTTTAGGAGAAGAAACGATATTTGAAGAGAAAATAGCACTTGCCGTACCCAGAGGTAGCCCTTACTTGCCGTTATTTAACCAAGAGTAAGCCAGGTTAACTTTAAAATGTAATTAATCCCAAACTTTACTCAGGCACAGAATCAGTTTTAAAGCATTTAATTGTTGATTGACTAAACATAGAATCAAAGAAATGTTACAAACCGGTCTCATCAAAAAATGGAAAAGTCGGTATTGGTAAGTAGAATAATTTAGTAAAAAATTTGATGGTTGGTCGCAATTTTCCCTGCTTAGTGCGTGCATGTCTTATGGAAACGAATTACTGTTTTAAAATAGATCAACACTTTCCTTATTTTGAATTTAAAGGCCTCAAAAGGACAAATGTTCCTCAACGTCAGGTGTGGTTGGTGCGGATTCAAATCGAATAGTGAAGTTGAGAGATATGCAAGGATCCTTTTATCTACTCTTGTTCGGTTTCTTGATC
>JAHZNE010007407.1:0-22880 GCA_027744055.1 Callyntrura sp. NNG-2020 | reverse complement strand
GTCGAGCTTTTGTTATAATATCATTATCATCAAATCACACTTGTGCACTTTTGCTGTTTACTTGAATCTAGATTGAAGACAAAGCAAAACTTATTTAATTTGTTAAAATTTCAAATTGCTGACCAGAACGGTACCATGTAAACAAAGTTTAATGATGGAATGTCATGCTCCTAGGTAGAAGCATCCCGAGAAAAACAATGGTGACTCGCAGAGTGTCATACAAACAACAACAAAATACTATTTTTGGTACTTTCAAAAACAAGCGGTATGATACAACGTGAAAAAAGTTTTAAAATGTCAGACCCTTAGTTTTGATTTAGCACTGAAAAATACATTGCCAATATTTAAAAACAATGAAGTGCGTCAGAATCATCTTGTGTTTGTGCTCCAGTCGCTTGAACAAACTGTTAAATTGTTTATAAAATTTTAGAAACACATGTTTTAATATGTTGTCGTCATACAGTTAATATGATTGTTATGATTCAATTTTTATAATAAAAAAAGCCGTTATACTGGCAAGACAGCAGTAGAATAAAAAATTTGTCTTTTGCAGTTGTAAAAATCATACATAAGTTTTTGTTGATATAAAAACAAAACAAAAAGCTTTAATTAGAACACTAGGTATGGCAGTTAGGGGTCGCAAGTTTACATACAGTGGTACACAAAGGGAAGTCTTACACGGGAACTAGTTATATCGTAAGTTGAATTCCAGGATCCCGTTGGAGATGCTCCCTTGTAAGTATTCAGTAATTTTTTCAGTGTCTCATACTACACAGCACTCGACATATACATACTACTTGTCTATTGATTTCATACCATGTATGTATATCTTAATATCAAGTTAAAACTGTCAAGTAAAATCCTTTGAAAGTAATCATTCATTCATTTTATTATATCTTTACTAATGTCTGAATTGGTAATATTATGCCAATGGGAACTACGTATTCCATTCGATTGAAATCAACTTTAGTTCCATGTAAGTATTGGTGTTACTCTTCTTATATTCCAAGTGTAGATACTTTAATTCCACAGTGAAAGTATACAGTGCATTTTCTGAAATTCTTTTGCTACTCTCCACTTGCCACTTCTTTATCTAATGCTCGATCTTCAGATTTGGTTTAAAATTGCACCATTATCGCATTGTCGTACAAGTAGTAACTCACCGAACTGTTACAGTTCTTTTAGTATTTTTATAATTTGTCTGTGTTCAGTACGTTGTGCTCCCTTTGTCGGAAAGCGCAAAAAGGGAATGAAATACAGCAATTGTCAGTAAAATGCCTGAAGAGAAACAGTGTTAGACATTTCAGATTTGATTTTGTTTAGTTGTTGTATTCGATTCTATGCAAATACACGCGCTTAAAGCTACGGGGATAGAATTACTTTAAACATATCACACGATCGACTATCCATTATGGATGAAGCACGTTTATACATATTAATTAAACTTTAGTAGTCGACGAAACAGCAGAAAAACCCTGATACCAAAACTAACCAATTTCATGTGCTGTTTCGTTTCAAAAAATAATTCGTTTAATATTCGAGAGTAAACGCTCAGTAAACTTTATCCCGAACTTCAACCTCTCAAGGTACAAGCTAAAAAATAGGAAATAAAAGTACTTTCCACAGTTGATTTATGATTCCTGTCGAAATGTTATTTATTGTTAGTGTCCCCACCTCCCAATTATGACATAAGCTGGATGACTTCAGAAAAATCTGCATTGATTTCTCACATTCAGTTTCCTATATAGTATAGTGCGATAAATAAACATAACATACAAGCTGACGTAATAAAAGAGGAAATTTTTTTTTTGACATCGTAAACCAAATAAACACAATCAACAAAGCCAATACAATCAATCCATTAAGCAGGTCACTTTGTCGCATGTAACATCAACCCACTTACTTACGATAGACTCTTTTGGGGTGAAAATGACGAAATCTCCCCAAATTCTCACATAATATGGAGTACATGTAGAAAAGACATCATGACAAGCCTCGGGTCTCCATGGCCGTTAAAACTTTAAATATTCGAAAAATGATTTTTCCAAAAAAATCTTTTCTGAAAATCCTTATGGCGTTTAAAATTGCAAAGGGTGGTAACCATTACTACATTTGATGCATCCATAGACCATATTTTAAAAATTAATGATTCATTTGGAACACCATATGAACAACTCAAGGTCAGCTTAAATGTTAGACATTATTATAGCGTTTTCTCATGAAAATATAACTACATTTTATATTATATATATTTCTACCAGTTAGGGCTACCCATACACGTACTGATAAGTAGTAGTAATTTATTGTCATAACTGGTTCCCACAAACAAAGTCACATATTACACCATAGACATTATCTGTACATATTAATTAATGGGAGAAGGTATTAGGGAATTTTCCTTTTAGTTGGTCACTCTTTCGTTTCTCAACGTCACGAGACAGATCAATTTAACAGCATATTAACAAAGGAATGTCTAGTGTCTCTCTTGTCTTCACCTTGACCTGAGCGTATTTTATAGATTTTGCACGCTTTTGGCACACCAGAAGTCATTCAAGCGGTGAAGCAATAATTAACCAATATCTATAAGAATTAACCACTAACAAAAATATATATAAAAGATTTGATAAATATCTAACCAACACATTTTTCTTGAAGTCTACCTCATTTTTAGTATATGACTGCAAATAAGACACTATGTGTACACAATAAAATCAAGACAAAACATGTATCCACTGTCGTCGTAATAGCTACAAGACACATTCAAATATTCAACAATCGAAATGACTTACAAAAGTTTGGCATATCTTTAAAAGAGGATTGGCAGATTTTCCTGGAAATATACAACTAAAGCTTCTTCCAAGGAGCTCTGCTCAACTTAAGAATTTTCTACTTCATGTACTTTACCCCGAAATAAATGCTGCCAAAGAAACTCATGATGAGGACAGCGACCGTGGGTTTTATACTCAGAAACGGTAATCCAAAAGCACGATCTTTTTTGTTCATTCATTAAAGTGGGGCATTGTTTAGTATTTTATATTCTAAATTGCATATTAGTAAAATATCTGTTGTCAGAGATGCCACAACGTTCGTATATAAGATAAGGATGTAAACTTAACTTAGGTTGATTAGAGTGCCCATATGCAATATGCAAAATGTGTTCTTTATCTTTCATTTTTATGGGCTATCCTGATTTTTTGTATGTAACAATTTGATCAAAAGGTCTGTGTGGCAGGTGTAACCAGTGCAGCTGCTTCTACTTTGAAGAGATTTCATACTTATCAATTCGGCTTCTCTGTTACACTATTCAGTTTATTTTAATATTCATTCATGTTGCACGCTGAATAATTTTTTATATTACATACAATTTATTGAAGGAAAAAAAATTGATTTTTTTGCAAAAAGTAGAAAACAACCTAGAGTTAAAAACAGGAATACAGTTAACGAAATAAAAGTATGTTTTGCAAAATGATACCAGGCTATGCAGAAACCCAATTTTTCGACGCAGTTGGTTTGGTGCCAGCTACAAACTCGGGAACGAGGGTTTACTAAAATTGAGATTTTTTGAAATATGAAAACTGGTACCGTCACACAAGATCCGCTTTTGACTTTATTGGTTTTTCACTTGAACCCTGTTAACAAATGCTCACCTTTACATTCCCGCGTCCCATTATCCTCTTCGTTGAAACGACAAACCTCTGGAGTGGAAAGCTGAGCAGCACAAAGTAATAATAAATTGTTCGGCGGAAAATTGAATATACAGTTTGTTTTTATTACGTGCGCGCTTGGTATACAACTCTTAAGTTTGAAAGTGTTTTAAATCTATAATCTGAAGCAGTGGAACCAATAGCGAACCTATACGAAACCCGAGTGGACTTCTTTGTGGAGAAGCGCTTTCTTCAAGCAGTTTTCCTTTCCACTGTCAAGAATGGAAGGAAACACAAAAAAACGATAACAACTTGTATCTTTTACCTTTTGCTAACCCTCAGTATTGACTCATCCGTCAATACACTTTGTCCTATCCTATCATTCCCTTTGTCTCTTTTGCTATCTTTCCATTTTTTCTCTTGAGGCGCTCCACTTATTCTCACTGAGTTTACAAAGAATTTCGTGGCAGAAATACCAAAGGCACGACTAAAATCACGATCATCTTTCCCATACTACAAAGCTACACATATCAAGAGAAATCTGCATTCAAATCAAAGCTTACATATAAAACTTTTGACTGTGGTGGTGGTGGTGTCTTATAAACGGTGGCATACTGGCGACGGACGGCAGTACACTGCGCTGAATTCTTTTATTGACTTTATTCACCCCACTTTACTTTCTATATACTTTTCTACTTTCCTCCCACACATTCACTCTTACTTCTTTACATTGCGTTTGCATGTAGTTTTAGCCCCTCTCTTTGATTTCCCTTTTTTGTTTTGGTATTTTGCATGTTTGCAGGCTTCGTATTTTATTATCCCGTTTTCTAGACGGACGGACGGAAAGAAGTTGCTGCGTGATATTTTGTCTGTGCAGAGCTGTTTGCTTTGCTATTGTAAATGTATAGAAAGTTTTATGTAATGTGGTGTGTTTATTTCATGGCAAAAGTGGTTTCCTCACACAACATGTCACACACACATGTACATCATCCTTCAAATTTTCAAATGCCCTACTTGAATAGTACTCTAAGTGAAGAATGGGAGATTGAATGAATACATGTGTGTTTGGCGGGCATTATCGCCTGTATAAATATTGCATAAAAATACTATAATAATCCCGTAAAAGGAACATAATATCATGCATCTATGCAATATTTGACATCATCCTGGTATCATCATATAGAAGCAGGCTCTTTGTGACACCACACTCCACGCTGCTGCTGCTGGTTCCTAGTCAGTTTCATTTGTAGTACGTCAGTTTCCCTGTCTCGAGTTATACGAAAAATACTTAAACACTAAGCACCCACGTATGCATTTTTCAACAGCAAATATGTACTACGAAGCATTAAAATACGTATGTGCACTGACACCTACGCTAAAACTATGTAAAAATATAATATTCCCCATCTCGAGAGAGAAGAAAAAAAGAAATAAAACGACGAAGAAAAAAGTTTGACAAGCACATCAAACCTCAGTGCCGTAGAGAAGAGCAAAGAACAAGGATGCTTTTTCCTTTTTCATCTTGTGTGTATGCACATCTTGGGTGGTGATTTGACAAGGGACTACGCTTTTTGTCTCGGGGTTGGTTGGTAAAGGAAGGAAAAGAAGGAAAAAACGCACTACGTAAATTCGTCATCCATCTTCATGGATATATTATGCATGCCTGCATGCGCATGTGTGTATATTTCTTGAAAACAAGTACCCAACAAGGAATGTCGCCATTTTAAAGTTCTCCTTTAATAAGCTCCTTGCGCAATACTTATTGCAATCGTAATCTTTGGCAGTTTCTCTGGTCATTCTTTTCCGGAAAGTACCGTTAGTGCGATGTAATTTTCAAATCCAGCTTTTTTGCCAATCAGCCTTTATCATAACGGCGTGTTCTTAACATTCTTGCTCGGTTATCTCTTCTGTAAAGTATCAAATTTACTTCCGATCGGTTATTCCCCTAAAGGCACCTGTAAGCAGAATATGTGGGAAATTTGAACAAAACTACGACATATGGCTTAAGTAGATTAAGATGGAGTTTTTGGCAATGAACTTAAACTGACTGTATCTGTATACCACATTCTGAAAACGTGTCTTACAAGAAACTTCGTATGAAGTTACCAAGGTTTATTGCCTCTGAGCTCTTCCTTTTCTGACTTTCTGTTTTGCAACGTATGTAGATTTGTGTTTTTACAATTCCCTTCAATATGGAAAGTGAAAAGACTTTATATCATTTCATTCGGGGAAATGTTTTTCTTTTTTATAGATTTCTGTTTTTCCTTTTTCATTTTAAAAGCCGCTACTCTGTTCCTCAATTTTTCAACAACACTTTAGACACAAATACAGCCTGCCTGTAGATATATATAAACTTTGGATCAGTTGAAAAGTAAAAGCGCCTACAATCAGTTCAAATACGAAGAAAGTAGACTTATAACTGGAAAAAGTATTAAAATTCAGACGTTACGATACGATACAAATATTCGCACTCTTACTCTTGTGTAGGTACTTACATTACTCACTTTTCTACTTACTCAACCAACAACAATAACAGCAGCCTTTGTGTAACTTTTGCTTCCGCTCGTTTTTTTTTCTAGATATTTTCCCTCGCACTCTACTGTAATTTTCGAAGAGTGTTACTCAAGTTTTTTCCTGGCTTTCTAAGAGCAGAATCGTAATAATCAATGCAGAGGCGTAACTATGAACCGAAAAAGATGGCTCACATATTTTGGTTTCATTAGCAAAGACAGACTGTCATTACCAGGGATCTGTCTACATGGTGCAGTTATAATTCTGGCGGAACAAAAGGAGAAATGCGAGCGGTTAGGTGGGACTAGCAAAAGGCAAACAGAACAAAACCGAGTGCATACTTATACTTACTCACCTACTTATACACTGCTTCTACCGCCGAATAAATTTTTTCCGTATATCCAGAAAAAATGGCTGTGTCTGCGAAGAGATTTTTTCATTTTCTTCCCTCTCCGCTAACTCCCCCACTTCATCACCATCATCTAGCCCGTCACAATATAAAGCTCGCTGTCACACCCGTTACAATTACATAAGCCTTTTCACCAACTTCATTTTTTCTGCTGGGGAGACCGCGGAAAGGAGGAAGAAAAAAAAGTGGCGAAAAAAGAGATTAAAGTAACAAACTTCTCTCTTCTGTATTTTCTCTATTGTCAACACCCATCTTTATTCTCTACTTCTTTAACGCAATAAAACGACTTTGTCTATTTACTGCGACTTACAAAATCGCAGTGCGGTAGGGATTTAAAAATGTATGTATTTCTTTTATTATATACTATTAAGCAATCATTAAATGTATCCAAGCGGAGTAGAGCTATAATTAAAACGATTTCTGTTATAAGGATGCGACGACAATTTGCCACCAATTTAGATAAATAAATCAACTTTGTACAACAAACACATAAGAAAGTGACGAAGTAGTATCAAATCAAATGTCAATCTTCTAGTCTTTTTTTTTATTGTACAATTATGGTAACAATTGCGGTTCTGATATATAAACTATGAACTAAGTATGAAGTAAACTGAACAAAACTTGCAAAAATCAAATGTGAAAATTAAATGTATAACTTGTGAGCTCATTTAATACATTTAAAATGTGTGGGATTCGAAATTCGGATGTATTTTGATGGAACCCGGACAGTCTTTGCAAGGTTAGTGGATAACATGAGAGAAAGAAAACACTATTTCCTCTTCCTTCCTGTTTTCTTTTGACATATTTGTTTTTGTCTAGCAGAGTTCCAAAAACCCTATAATTTTTTAGATGGGTGCCCCAGAGAAATAATGAAATAACCAGTTTATGCTAGTGTATTGTCAGTAGCTATTAAGCTTCCCTCGTTTCGACTGATTAATGACTACAAAGTTTTTTCACTTGATTGATTTCCTAATGAATGTTGTATGGCTTACTACAAAAACAAACAGTTCATCACCAGGTAATACTAGTAAAAATAGAGCGAAAGCACAACACAACCACACAGTTGTGGTAAATATGCAGTAAATTACTGCTCATGTACCAGCCGAATTACCATTTACGTTCACGAAAATAAGTGTTCGGGGATTTACTTTGGAATCATTCTAGAAATAAGTATTGTCCAGGTTTTCGAGAAATGGAACATAGATTCTGTATTGTATCCCAAAATAAAAAAATGTGACCAAACAAAAACAGAAATGGCATCGCTGTTTAATCGTTCGCATTTACATGTATATACGTGCGATATATAGTTCCTATTTTTAGTACTTCTACACCATAAGGTTAAATGAAAACGGTCAAGAAGTAAAATTAGCGTGTGATTTTGTGCTCGAGTGGTAAATGTAGTACGAAACCGTATTAAATTAGCTTATACATAAATTAATATCTAGTTACGTATAATTTACAACTCAAGGCTACATTATCCATAAGTATCTATGACTCTCAAGGGCCTGAGAAGCAATCACCAGTCTCAAATTACTGTTGAGGAAGACCATCTGAAAGATATCTATGCGATGCGAGCACGGGGCGAATAGAGTAATCGGTGAACGTTTGAAAAGTACCGAAATGCTTTCCCCGACCCTCTTACAACAGTTGTACCAGATTCGGGATTTTCATTTCACGACTATTTATCCAGGGTTCTGGCTTTGGGTTTTCATCGTCTACCGATGTTGTACAAATGTGGGCTTCAGGCTTTCACTCGCTGATCTATTACTCCATTCGCCCCATGGGCTCGACCAGGCAGAATCTTCTCAGATGTATGACCAAGGAAGATTATGTGTATAGATGCGGTAAATATTATGTTATAACCGACACTAACAACAGTAGTACTTTTTCCTTAAGTTGTGGTAAAGATAGTCTGAAGATCGCGATCGGTATCGTGCGTGTGTTTGCAAATCTGTGTGTGCGTGTGAAATGTTTACAATGAACTTTGTGATAAAATAAAAGTATGATTTACTCTTTTGACGATCACAAAATCACCTTCTTTCCAGTAAAATCTTTTTATGACCCCGCAATATAAAGCGAGACTTTTTTCAAGGATCAAAATCTGTCTGGTTGCGTTACATAAAGTTGTTCGTAGTAGTTTATGCACTGTTTAGCTTTTCACGTATTTTCACATCCTGCCACAAAGAGAAAGGGTGAAAGCGGAGAAAGGTTGTGTGTCTATATACGGTTGACTACGGGACTTCATTAGCTGTAAGAGCACATACCGAACTCCCATTCAATAGAAACCAAGTTTTGCCATTTCTCCCTTTTTTCTTTGTGAAGTTTGAAACTATTCAAAGAAAAACGGTGAATAGTACGTGTGTGTACCTTTGAACTTTTCCTCCATACAAGGCAACACGTCATATTATACACTTGAGCGTTCAGGTTACCGATCGACAGGCAAAAAGTCATCACTGCGTCGTTATTATCCACATTACCAATTGGCATCAGACTTTTGGTGTTGGTTACTGATGCTGCTGGCTGGCTGGTTTGATGAACTAACTTTACTACACATAATTGGAGGCGTGCATTCAATGTAGTCACAAGAACGACCCGAGGTTGGAGTTGTGGTTTAAGTTCTGTTGTTTTTTCTAGAACTCCCTTTTTCATCTGAAATCTATGGGCTGTACCACTGCACAAACTTCTCCGTGTTTCTGTTTCTACTCGTGGAATTGTCTGCTACTTATTAGTCAAAAGGAAAAAGGGCTTTATGCTGCCAAGCAGATGGTAAATGTTTCTGTAAACGCCAAATATAAATATTGGTGAAACGAAAGAAACAAAATGAAGCAACTTTTGTCATTACTAAGTAACGGAAGCTACTTGTTGTCTTTGTGTTGTTCATTTGTGTCACTGTAGGAGCGATATCTCAAAACAAAATGAAAATTTGAAATTCTGGTACGTGGAAAAGCAAAATTACCACGAACAATTGCAAACTTCCTCACACAGAATTTCTGGCAGAACTGGAAGTGCTGCAAAATGTCACAAGTCACATTGGTTAATCAACTAACCACAGCTGGGAAAGTAGAAACGAACAAAGGGAATGAGAATTTTTAAATTGTGTTTTAGAGAGTTGATGGAGGGCCACTTCTACTTGCCAACCTTTCATTTTGGACCTTCCAAAAAACCCGGAAGTACAAAAAATATGTATGTCGTTATTCCCATACAAATTTTTTCCGCCACTTTCCTACCGCCGTATTGTTCCGGGTTTATATACGAGAAATTGAAATTGATCCGAGAACCCTTTTGCAACTACACATTAATCAATTTTATCGTAGAAGTGCTTAAAAGCAGAAAAACATGTAACGGCTATTTATCATGGTCGAAACATCTACTTGTTTGTGTTATGACCCTGTGTTGAAAGATTCCACACACAACAAGGTCATTATGGAATTGTAATGATGGACAAGAGCATATTATTTTGAACCGCCTAAAATGTTGTTGATGTTTTGAAGATGAGCGGTAAGTGAAGTTCACAATGGTAAAAATGAAAAGTGCTAGAGTTAGAGTAAAATAGTGAAAACGGCAGAGATCCATTTTACGGGGTCATTTGCTTTGTTAATGCACTTGGCTTCGGAGTTATGTTTTGGATGGGATCCCAAGTTTCGTTCATTTATAAAAAAAAGTAAAAGCATCATATTTACTACAAGTTTCATTTAACATAATTACAATTTCATGTTTTCTCGAAATTTCAACAATCCTTTCTCACCATTTCTCTTTTATTGTATTGTTTTTTTACAGTATGGAAGGTTACGATAGAAGTGACGGGATGAATGTTGGGAACGGTCCCGCTTCCACCGCTTCCTCTGCCATCAACGCCAACTGGACCTGGGAATCGGGAGGAAACTGGTCCTTAAACTCAAACGATGCCGACAGTATTAACGACTTGATGAACAACAACAGTAGCACATTACCAGCAGAGGAGGAGGAACTTGATCCGTTCACGACCGTTTCACTTACATGCATTGGTAAGAAAATGACACTTTTTCCTCTTCCTCCTCCGTTTTGGTTTTCACAGCACCACTCATACTCAGATTTTATGCTTGGTACTTTATTTAATTTAGTGGTTACATCTTCTTCTCTTGCTGCCTAAACTCGTCACTTGTTAAAGTGATACAACTACTCGTAGAATTAGTTTTTCCTCTGTTTGTAGACACTGTGTCGTTAATTTATACTACCTCCAGCTATCTCTCTTGCCAAGGCAAGTTGCACCGTTTACGTTAGCACTTCGTTTTATGATTTTAATAATCTGGCAAACTCATTAGTGAGAGGGAAAGACAAAATGCGGGAGACAAGGATGTATATAAGTAGATACAGGCTACATATATATAATTGAATATTACAAGTAGAAGTATGTAGCATGTACCACTATTCTTTTTTTCTGCTCCAACGTCTTACAAAGTATCCGTTAAGCTTGGAAACGAGTAAAGAATAACGCGTGTGGGTTATGGGCTGAAGTTAAATAAATTTGTTACGCTTTTACATTATTCTTTTCAACATTCTCAATCTCATAGTAGTTCGTTATTTAAGAAGGTGAAACTGTCACCGTCATTTTTATGAGACGACTTCCGTAGCGTTTCTTGGGATGGTAGGACAGATGTTAGAAAATAGCACGCCACGCCTACTATTCATCCCGAGTTTTAGCCCTTCGGCTTACAAAAGTCGTACATCTACATTATGAACCCAGTCACCTTTTGTCGTATACTTTGTATTTGAATACGGTAGTCATCAGTTGCCCACTAATGCTTTAAGTGTTTTGTTTTTGTGAAAAAGCGGAAACGAGAAACTACCGGAAAGGTAAGCGGATTTTACTGGAAACATACTTTGTCTGGTCCTGGTAGTGTGTTGCAAAAGGAACTATCTTATCATTTCCCTTTCATCTTAGAGTTAAGGTATTTTTTTCATGTGGCAGATGACATTCACAGTATATCTAAAATCTGCTTTGTGCTCAGCTCATCCATCCCCTTTCAGGTTTATAAAACCACAGTATTTTGTTAACTCCACTTAGAATAATAATCCTTAACGGTGAATACATACAAAAGTGACAAAGTAAATCGAAATTAACTATCAGTCCGCAAACATTTTTGACGGTGTTTCACAGAGCTAGGAGACAAACGAAATTTAAGCTTTAAATCTCTGAAAATAGAAAGCCTCCTGCACTTGAGATCTCTATAGGCTACTTAAAAACAACATGGTAAGTTCCAGTTCGTTCTTGAGATATAGCTATAGCCATTTTCATTTACTTTGACCTGCTGGCGCCTAGACGTATTGATAGGTTTGCATCAAACTTGGTATATGAGTATATCATATGGTTATGTGGCCACTGGTTGAAAGTAAGACTCAAAGCGTAGCGTAGCGTCGTGTCCCCTATTCTCAGGGTGTAAAACCAATTTACACACTTCCAGAATTTAAACAGGAAGAAATAACGGTCATTTCTAAAGAGATGAATGATTAGGTCACATATGCCGAGTTTCAGAGCAATTTTGTGAAATTTGAATTCGTTTTCTAAAGTTGTAATATACTGAGACTTTGTTCATTTGAATCATGCTATCACCTCAAGAGCACACCTTGTTCGTAATTTTCTAATATGTGAAAGGGCATAAGTTTTAATTATCATAGTCTTCGAGCTATCCTTCTCGGAAAGTTCCTCTTTTGTAGGAATAAGGAACACATTAACTGTATTTACATACATTCTTGCTGGTCTGCGCCTTTCTCTTTGGTGAAAGCAAACGATTCAATAGTCCGCCGTCGGTTTCCATTTTAATAAAAGAAAAAGAAAGTCATGTTGCTAGGTGAAACTGATACATACCTGTACACACACATGCAAACGTGATACCTACTAGGTTAGGTTGTATCAAAAGTACCTTTTGTTCAAGATAATCTGCAACAGCGTCTTATTTACAAAAGGAGAAATGGAGATGTGTATAGTAAAAGGTAAAATGACAGCAAGATGGAGGGGTAATAATATGGAATTTAAAGAAAATAAACTGCACTCTCTGGATAGTTTTATACAACAACTCTGACTGTATTTTATAAATAACTACCCAAAAAATAGACGCCGCGTGTATAATGCCATGCAATATATTAGTATACGCATAAACAAATGGAAAGTGGCGGCGACATCAGTAGCTCAAATAAAAACATTCATACAATATTATCTAGGCTTACCATTTGCTATTATCTACATATGCTAAACAATTTTCATTTATTTGAATGTGTGTGTGAGTGTCGTTCCTGCTGATAGAAATGCGGTTGAACAAAAAGCAAATAGCAAATGTGAACTTGGTCTTGAGTTTTCTCTAGGATATTTTACAGCCGACATTATATAAACTAAAAGTAGAGAATTTTTGTAACATATCATGGAATGAGCGTAAAGGGCTGTTATACGACGTTACTGTCTATAGGGAAATTTATAAAAATGTGTATGCTGTGCACTTAGTAGTAGTATCCTTTTTGTCTCGTACTTTCATGTTTCACGTACGACCATAATGTATAAAAAATATGTGCTCTTGCTTAGAATGTCGATGCCTGCTAGCGATATCATGATTGTTACTTTGAATAGACGCACATGTCCATAAACGAGGTTGCTTAGAGAAAAAGAGAACAGAAGCCGAAAGAATTTTTTTTTCAACGGGATGATTTATGACTTCACTTGTAGACATGTGTATGACGAAGGAGCCTTTTATATTTTTCTTCGTCAACCATCCTCTACTCCCCAGTGGTGAGCATGTAAGCATCAGGGTGGTAACAAGCAGTACGCGAAGTGTGCATTTATGATTAGAATGTTTTATTGTTTCATGTTTCCACACACACACACACACACACCGCGTTACTATCAGTACA
Organism: Callyntrura sp. NNG-2020; assembly: GCA_027744055.1. Classification (NCBI taxonomy): domain Eukaryota; kingdom Metazoa; phylum Arthropoda; class Collembola; order Entomobryomorpha; family Paronellidae; genus Callyntrura; species Callyntrura sp. NNG-2020. The sequence goes on along the minus strand of JAHZNE010007407.1, from coordinate 9,437 downwards.
GGTTCTCTTCGAGAACAAAATTAATAGGAATGACATTGAAAGCCATAAAACATTCATTCCAATTCATTCAATCCAGTTCATTTGATATTTTTATTAGTTTGTAAACTAAACGTCTGTTGGAATAATCATGTCCTGCTATTTCGTTATACATGCTGATTTCCCTGCTCTATATATTTATTATGCACATTTCATGAGTATTTATATTGATTTAACGCTCATCCTACTCAACTAACTGCCTGTGAGTTTGAGCTCTTCTATTCTGGATGGATTCCCTTTTTGTATCGTTTTCATGGCAATTGAAACGAGTTTCAATCCAATATAGCGTGATATGGTTTACCTCCGACATAACGCATTCAGACAGGACATGAAATAAAGAGTAAAATTGGTGGTGGTGGTGGTACAGCGTTTTCCAAAGAGAGCGCACGGTTTTCACTCGTAGTCATGTTTATCAGTGGTGACTAGTAACGCGCACCGTGCGCCCATATTTTTTATATGTGTAATGTGCACTAACAGATGTAAATGCATAAAGTAGTATATGGTCACCATGGTATTAAAAGGGATATTATTTTATTTAGAGTGGAGGTGAGTATGATGATTATTATGATAGTACTGACAGAATATCCCTTCCTTTGACAAAGAATATTTGTAGTATGTATGTTAGGTTACAAAGCAATTTATATGGACAACCATATATGAGTTTTATTAGGTTTTTTATTATTTATTATGCATGGTAGACGCTTTTGTAACTTAATACCGTCGTAACATGTGTGAGAAAATCTCCCGTCGTTCCGTATGTGACATGTGAATGATTTATTGTGGTCCACTCAGCACTACTTCGGTCAATAAACTTGTACGCTGAGGTAACATGGATTGAACAATCGAAAAAATAAACATTGTGTGCCAATACATTATTCAGTATGGATGTTTTATGATTATATTTAGATGCATTTTGACGCGAGCGCACTTAAAATAAAAATATAGGTTGATACGGTGTCCTGTCGTTTGTAAATGCTTGCAAATTCAAACGCTTTCGGTGGCGGTGCACGGTTAACCAAAATAATATAAGGAAGGTCTGATAAAAAATTATAAATTCACTTACCCGAACTTCCCATTTATGCATAAGGACAATGATGCGATTCTCCAAATCAGTCAACAGCATAGGCAAGTTATTACATTGAAATGCTCGGAGATTTTCATTCATAAATGGATACATGAACACCAACGATGCCAAAGGTTGTCTGCCATAAGCGATGTTTTGAATTTTACAACTTACGCCAGGACGTGTCTTTAACTATGACGTTTACCGATAACATTTTCCACAGTGGAAACTGTCTAATACGTATTTTCAATCAAATCAACGGTTTCTTCATCATCATCATTTGTAAAGTAGAGGACCGTTCGCCAACTTTCACACATACATAAGAAATTACGGTAACTTTATAATACAATCATGCCTGCCAATGTCAGTGACGACACAAGCATGATGATCCGATTTATTGATTGTGTATGCTTTTACGACTAAATCAAACCATTACAAACTTTCCTTGCAAATGGATACAAAATAAGCAACTGTGTATCGCCAAACCCATGAAGAAAACTAAAGGTATTTTTGGGAATCACGCAATATGTATAAGTGACAAGTGACAACACAGGATGTCGAGCATTAGAAAAAGAAATGCAGTTTTAACTTTGAGCTTTTCTGTGAATTTCTATATATTATTAATCATCCATGTCTTCACTCACAGTCACTTCGTTCTTTTGTGGTCAGCATCATCGACACATGATTTTTATTATCATTTATATATTACAGTTTATTTGTTGAAAGGGATTGTTGGGATATGATTTAGCATGAAAATACACATTATCAATTTAACCTGTGGGAATCTTTTCTATTTAGGACAGTACGGCAATAAACATACAAGTCTTAAGCAGTACACCTTGGTAACAACGAGGGAAAGTAAAAAAGTCGGTAAAGTATAAAACTTTCAAAAATGGCTTTTTGCTAAATGAAGAATCGAAACTTTTCCGACAGCACATGTGCTGTTAGTACTGTTTCGTCTTGTTTCTCTTATCCATATGTACATCACAGTTTTGTGTCATGCTGTCTGTGTAAAGTAAACTTTTTTTTACTCTTGATGCGTGATACAGTAATAAGTATACGAACATTAATATAAAACCATGTGAGGTTGTGCAGAGCGAGTAAAAGTTGGATATGAAAATCGAACATGACCTTTTATTACAGCTGGGAAAATACAAAATTTTCTAGCAGTCTGGTGTGCAGGTTGTTTTCTCTTGAGAGGAATATATAGTGAGAAAATACATTTTATTCTGAATCTCATCTTTCCCACTGTTCGAACAACTTACAAGCCGTCATAAAGGTTACATGCGTAGTAGCAGTTGTGCTGTTAAAATCTTTTGTTAGTTGCAGGGGATAGGGACGAGAAAATTTATGGAAATCCTTTGCGTTTTCTGTATCAATCCTTTTACGTATTCATTTTTGTCAGCTCACGATGTCATAGTTGATAGTAGGTTGCAGCAATGACTCGTTGGCTGTGTGCAGTTCATAATAATAAAAAAGGGAAGACTGCTGAGGACAAAGCAGGGAGGAAACAAACAGCCTTTCATTTTGTTGTGAGCTTCAAAAACTTACCCTATTGTAGGCGATACCCTTCTTTGTAGACTTTGTAACGTTTAAAACGCTTTTGTTAGAATCTGTTGCTACCGGAGGGAATGAAGGGAAAATTACCTGGAAGCTACTGCATTGATTCACTAAATTTACTAAGCGTTGTACTCTTGCTGCTGTTTAAAACGGCTGCAGAAGAAAGCAGGGACTTGTGTTGTTTTAAGACTTGTGATACTCCCTCACATTTATATTAAGACGTTGCGTTGGTGGGTTTCCTTAAAAGTGCCTTATTTAACCCCCCATCCAAAATGAGACTTTCTGGTGACGGAAGATGTGTGCCATCAAAGCTAATTGCAAGCTCACCTGTTACTACTTCAAAAGACATTGCGAAAATGAAATTTCTCCTCGAGGATCTTAATTTCCTGTCAAAAGTATTTACTTGATGTCCGTTAGTAGTACGATACTAACAGTGCAAGCATATTTGAATACAAACAGGTATGGTTCTCATTCCAAAGCAAGTCTTCTGTAGACTTTCTCCGCTGGTAATGTGTCATACACTATCTAATTTACATACATAATTTACATAACCTGGAAATGAAATTTTTTCACTGAAATATTAAATGAAAAAACTTCAACATGTACAAAATTTTGACAATGCCGGAAGACACTTAATGTGCATGTTTACTATATAAAAATGTTTTTCACGACAAACAAGTAATTTCCATCAACTTCCAAACATAATATGCCAGCTCGTTTAGTGGAGGCATAATTTTCAACAATTTCATTCTGATTTGCTTTTGTGTAAATGCTCGCCCCCGTGGAAGCTTATTGTTAGTATAATTTTCTCTTGTCTCTCTATTCTGTACATGTTATCAGGAGCGCTGGGTCTATTTTTGGTCTCTATTATCATAGCAGAAAAATCCACTGTTCTCATTCTGTGTATATTTATTATTATCAAGCTTAGACACATTTAACCGTACTTTCCCCCAAAATACAACGTTGATAAGTATGTGCTTTTCTGCCCGTTACTCAATCACATGAATGCTTCTGACACGGCAAAATTGTTTGGTCGCATCGTCATTGTTTGATTTTTCTAATGGAAACAAGAATAAGCTGACTGTACTGCCATCCACTTTCCAAAGCATGACAAACATATTTGGGCTTCTATTTGCAACTGCCTGCATATTTTAAGCACGTCAGTTTGATTACCTTTACCAGTTACAATTCTTTCCCGCAACAAAAGATTCATTACTGTGGTGTTTAATGCAATTATGTATGCCGTCATTGTGTCTCTTGTATTTGAAAGTTTCTGTGTGCCTAAACCAATGCGCGTGGTATCAGTGTCACTTCGGATGACAAAATAAAAGCAAGCTACGGAAATGCTCTCATGGTCCCAAATGGCTTTGTATTTATTCCGTCGGATTTTTCTAGCACTTTTTTCTCCGCTTTGTTCATAAGAAAAAACGTTCAAGCGTAGACAAGCATTTTTACTTGCTGTATATGTCAATATTATTCTGATTCCGTTTTATAATATTTATTGCGTGTATACCAAAAGATGATATTTAAATGGATATAAAATTCCAGCGTTATATTTTTTCGGTTCTGACATTTTTTTACCAGCTGCTGTCATCGTCAGCAACACAAGCTCGAAACTTTACGCAGGTGCATGTAGTTTTGTTCGTTTAAAAAATATTTGATGTAATGTAAATGTAACTAAAGAGGTAATTTAGATGTACATATGTAACCGACAATAATTTCACGCCAACATTCTGAGCCAGTAAATGGAAAAGAAAAAATAAAGGGGTAACTTGATAACTTCTTGATGTACATTCCCCTTCTCTAAGTATTTCTACTCTATGGTGTTTACATGCATCCATAAGCTTTCATACGTAAGCCATCAAATACAATCAGCGTCGTGATGAGGGTTCTCGTGTAGCAACGGCAACAGCGGCATCAGCATAAACATCGTTGTAAAGTAGTAGCAGGGCTTTTGTGTACTTTCGCTGTTCTCTCAAGGTTTTATCCTCCCACTTTCGTCCTTCCTCCAGTACTTTCACCAAGTACGAGTACTCGTAATAGTACCATTATCTGTGTAATGCAAATCTATTATGAGAGTTCAACATACATTAATACTCATACAAAACACCGCCTCACAAATAAACGGATCCTGTCATGACTATCTGCTGTCATCATGACATTGTCACGCTTTCGCATTGGTAAATTCATATCCGTAAATGTAATACGATAACAATAATAATTTTAAAAGCCAACAACAATGTGCCATGTACTTTCCCATGTTTGCATGTAAAATTCAAAAATGCGTGTTCTCCAAACACTTTCCCCGCTACAAAACAGGCAACCAAAGCACCAATCCCTCATCTTACATCAGCTTTTCTCAATAAAAATTTTTAAGGATGGAACGTGGGACAATGAATGATGTGAGAAACAAGAAAAAGAGAGAAATGCAGGTACATCGTTCTGGCGTGCATCCATCACACGTACCATATCAAGATGAAAGGAGCATAACGTTTTTTTCTTGTGAACACATATTTTTACGGTTTTATTTATATTTTTAGTCGTCGTGTCGGCAATGACATAGATTACACGAAGGCCCGACCGGAGTTGACTTTTTTTCCTTCCAAACTCATTTTTTCTCTTCACGTTTATATCTCTTCAATTTTCTGTTTGCTTTTCCTCTTTCATTTTGGCCAAAGTACTGCTACTCTAACCTGCTTTGATGATGATAGTAGGTGGAGACATCACCACGCAGTCAACCAAGTTTATGTATTATTACTGCCACACACTCAGTTCCCCAAAAACTTCTTTTTGTTGAAGTGGCAAGATAATACTGCCTACTCCAAAAACATATTTTAGTCGTTTTATTCTGAAAAATACTGCACACCGCGGTGGTATCAGGCGATTTTGTGAAAACGAGATGTTGGAAACAGAGATTGTAAAACGTAAGTGGCAATGGGGGAAGATTGTGGTATGTCCAGCACGTTATAGTTTTTTTTACGTCACACAATTTTTTTGATCTGCTTGTCCCCTTAATGATAAGTTCGGCAACCGGGAGACCTTCTACCCAAAATATATTACGCACTTGAGATATTTTATCTGCTGGTGGTTTTCCGTCGTGTTATTGGCTCAATTGCTTGTCTCTTGATTGACTAGCAAGAACATAGTGGAGCGATTGAGCACTGTGGCAACATGTGTTGGCGTTGCTGAAATCAACCGCTGTGTCTAGTCTGGTTATGAAATTTGGAACAAGAGGGACGAATACTATGGGAGTTTAATCGTCGTGTATTGCTTATTAACTTTTTATATGTCATTGTCCTCTACTCAGAAAGAAAGTTGAAAATCCTTTATTGTTTGGCATTTTCTTTTGTTTAATTTTCCCGTAGAACCTCTTCCGTGAAGTTGCTACCGATTCATTTTATTGAATACATGCTTTCGAAGCGTGTCACTCGTTTATGTCTGTTGTAAAGCAAATATGCTCACTCCAAAAGCAGTTGCCATGTTTCCTTATTGTGTATTGCTGAAAGCACTTGTGTTAATAAGGGTTGTTGTGCTGAAGACTCCACGTTGGAAAAACACTTTGGGCACAAGTTTTATGCATTATGTTGTGTTTTATGTGTTTTTGGTAAATGCAGCTTTGGGTTGGGACAAGGTTTCTTCCAACATGTTTTATTTTAGCCAAAGAATGACTTCTAACACAACATAAAACATGATAGAAACGAGGCAAAAATGCTACAAGTTTTAAAACTTCAGCAATCGTTTTAGAATTCAGAGGATTTACAAATATAACGTATCGCATAAGAACATGCGTCGCTATGAATTGGTTATATCTACTTCAGCTTCTTCAGTGTACATTAGTTTTCTATATTTCGTGCATTATTAATTTATTTAGATATGTACGTATGTATTCATATACCCATTGCATCACATACAAATATCTATCCTGTAATTGGGCATTGAACCAAAAAAGTGTTTTTCTGTTACGTTGGTGACATACCTGGTCCCTGTTTTTCGTTGCTGGTAGAAATCTTCAGAACAAGTCAACTAGAGGCCACAAAAGAGTTGAGGCATCTCAATAGTGACCTGCACATATAAATTTGTTTCAGTGAAACAACCAAAAATTTATATAAGTTACTTGTTGATCCACTCTCAGTGACGCAATAAAGTTTTGTACTCCCCAGAGGGCATGCAACCAATACATTACAGACACTGTGTAGCCACAGCACTCTTTGGTCAGCCCTTATTTTAAAAATACGTTACAACGGAAAACCTGCTACTGGAAATGATTCTATATAAACCCTGAGTCGCATTGACTATCTAAATATACGCATACTTTCAAGTGTGTTTGACCACTTGGTTTAAGAGTTACTGTAACGGAATCTGCAACGCTGGCTAGTGAGTTCGGTGAAGTAATTTACAATTTGTACTTTCTTGATGAAAGTTTTATTTAATTTACTACTCATTCAAAGAGTTTGAGTAGATGGAGTCTTGCAAAAGCCAAACTACAAATCACGACTGCGTGAACTTGTTCTGATGGGATTGAGGATATATTCTTTCAAGTCAGGACTTTTACTCGTTTCCCAAATATTTCTCGTTCCGGTGGCGTAATTCAAAACAAGGCGATGTAACATAATAATAATATACGGTACAACGTGATTGGATGTAAATTTAGTGGCAACATGTTTATAAAAAACCAATGCCACTTTTTGAGCAAGGCAGTTTCTGAAAGAATTTGCTGTTACGTGCAGAGTCAAATTTTACGAAAAGATTATTCCCAACAGTGCCCAATGTTTTAGTCAGGAACATACCAATGAAATTTAAATATCCGATCTTGACATTTTCATTTTCGTGAACGGCACACAGGAAGCAGTAGTCATTTCGTTAAAAAAATCTGCGTTTCTTCGCTTTCAACAAAAATATCTGCTGTTGACTGGATACAACAGGCTAGTTGCATATATTTAGCATAAGGGATAGCAAAACTTTTATGCGTGTCTTGATGAAGATAAATTTGAAACGACAACAAAGTAATTTCGTTTGATTTTTTGTTCCAGCATATGCAGGTAATCAACTTTTCTCGTCGTCACAGGAAATTATATGTTGATAGTGGAAAACAAAATAAAACAGAGTGGCATATGCCTACATCAGCTATGGAACAAAAAACTAATATGTTTAAAAAAATATTAAAATCGGGGAAAACAGCCTCAGTGTAAAAGGATTTATTTTGTACAAAATGCTTTAAAAACTGAATACATTCTCTAATTTTGTTGCAAAATAACAATTAATGAAAGTTTCTTTTATATTCCCATAAATAATGATGAATGCTTGAGAATTTTCCATCAGAACAATTTTTAATTTGCATTCAGGCATATTTAAAACTGTAGAATAAAAAAAATTAATAACGCTTTGAAAGAAAACAAGTCGCTTTAGCAACAGGACCGACGAAGAAAGGAATATTCGCATCAAATATCTACCCTACCATCCATGCCCTGTCTATTAGCGCAGCCCATGAGCGTTTCCCCTGTAACAATTTTCCTGTCTACTGCATTCTGTCCATTCACAGTGGCCCAATCTCAGTTGAAACCCTAGCGCTATCAGATTATGCGATAATAAATGGCTTCAAAAAGCGGGAATGGAAAGAAAAGCGGTGGGCAACGTGTGCATATACCTATCCATACACGTTAAAAATAGTTCGTAAAATTATTATCCGGGCAGTACGTGTTCATGTTCGTTTTGGTAGAACAACTTTAAACGGAAGTAGCGATGAACCACTTTTTCTTGTTCATGTGTGTGTGTGTTCTTGAACGGTTGCTGTTGTAAGTAGCAGTGAAATTATTAGAACGCGCACCACTCATATTACATAAATGTATGCAATACGATTTTCTTTGTACTACTATTGAATTACATCTAACTGTGCTTCTTAACTGTACCCTTGGGGATAACAACGGCTTAATATACCAGTTTAATAATATTGCTCCTTCCTTTTCTCTCCATGCGTTCCTCTTTTCTCACATTTCTACTTTCTTCTTCAAACGAGTGGTGTCTGGTAATACCCCTTCTTTCTCCGTCGTAGTCTACACGTAAGACACAGTGGAAAGCGTTGTGTCGCGCTGAGTTCAGTCTATTCCAACGGGCCTTACCCTTGTTAACCCTGTAGTTGACAAATTTAGTGATACATGTGTCCACCGTGTTTCTTTGAATTAATACACCACAAACACAGCTAGAAAAACAATGCGAGTACCGCAAAGATGGACAAATTCAGCTTATTGTTTCGTGCTTTACAATGGGATTTGTTCAATCATCCCATCCCTAGTTGTTTGTCTCTTTTATTTTCTATTTTCTAAAATAAATGGAGCCTTTACGGCCATCACTTTGTCGGTCTTTCGGTCAACATCGTTACTATGCTTTAAATTTTGTAAATTTTATATGTAACTACGTCATTTGCGCGTATTATGTTTGTCGAAAAGCTAGTTAAATTTCTCAAGGTTGAATTCTCTTTTTCCTGTCTTCCTCTCCTACTCAGCCAATAACTATGTTGACAACAATAATATGTTTATGTATATATACACTGACAACTGATACAGGATCTGATGATTAGGGTCTTCGTAAAGTAGTAAGCAGTAATATAATAGTAATATAAGAAGCATCTTTTCAAGCTTACGTTTCAAGGTTCAGCGCATTAACCTGACATTGCTTGACCGTGTGAAGAGATATGATCATAGCCGTTGTATAGAAGTAACCGCCTGAGAATATACCGCCCCAATTTAAGCCTTTAAATTGTGTGTTTAAGGCGCCCGAAAAA
>JAHZNE010007406.1:0-11607 GCA_027744055.1 Callyntrura sp. NNG-2020 | reverse complement strand
CACACACACTCCCAATTTCGCGTGTCTTCCCAGGATATATTGTTGGTATCCTGGGGATCACGACAATGATGACGATAGTCGTGTGTGTAGTGTGGTGGCTGTGTCAGTGGCACAGGAAGAGAGAGATGGACGAACAAGTAGTAGTAGTAGTAGTAGTAGTAGTAGTGGTTTTGATAACAACACACAGAAATGACATCCTGTTCTGCTGGGTATAACCAAGTCTGTCGTGTTTCCTCTCCTACGAATAACTAAAATTGATTAGGGAGCTTCTTACGTCAGCCTCGTGTAATAATAACTCACAATCAGAAATGGGAGTAATAAAAGTTAAATGAGAGAGAATCACGTCAATATGGCATTATTCGGCAAGCCCACACCACATACTTTTTTTTTCTTTTAAGGAAGTATCTCCTCTTGGAATAGCCAACCCCTCCCAAAATACAAAAAAAAAGTTCCGTGGAACCTTTTGCATTCCTCCTGTTTGACTGCCTGCTGGAGAAAGAGCAACGGGTGACACAACAAGCAGGAAAAAATAGAAATTTCAGCGTAAAGTTGACACGGGGTGGACAGGTGACACCGTAACGCTTTATTTCTGCTAAAAATACTTGCTCTCTTTCACTGAACATTTATCATCTGTATCACTCCCGTCTGTTTTCCCAAACTCCCTCTCTTCTTGTCTTCCTTGTCGAGAGAGAGAGAGAGAGAGAGAGAGAGAAGAATATAAATTTGTCTTCCAGTTTACTCTTTCTCATTTCCCACCTTTTCTTTGGGCTGGTGTGTGTGTGTGTGTGTGTGTGTGTTTGTACCCACGATGAGAACGTGACTTAGAGAGATAGAAAAAGAGTTTTTTTTAAATCAGGCAACTTCTTGTCATGCTCTTCTCTGGTGACAGCACTCACGACAACCCAACGGAGCAAATCCTTATTTTTTATTTCACTTTTTCTCTCCCACCCAAAAATTTCCCTCCAAAAGAAATATTTCCTCTAAGATGATAGTATTTATACTCCCGCTGCTCCTTTCCTGTCTGGCTAACGAAAAAACACCAGGAATCTGGTCGTATTCTATCAAACTTGTCCCTGTAACTTTGGAAATTAGCAAAAGAGAGAGAGAGGGAGAGAGAGAAATTGTTCCTTCTCCTTCTTTCCTGCTTCTACCTTGTGTGTAATGACACGTTATTTTTTACGATCCTCATAATCTTTTCTAATGAACCTTCAGCATGGGTGAAAGAACATGCAATCTTTTTTTCTCCTTTTTTGTCCTTCCCCCTACAACTGTTCATGTTTGCTGAAGCACACACATGATGTACACCCATAGACGCGTTCCCATACCCAGGATCATTACGCTTGTCCTCGCCGGATCTTGTCCGGTACTATATAAGTTGAAACTATGATTATTATTATTATGATTATTAGTCTCCACCATGCAACGTCTCTAGAACACTGGGCAACTCGCTGGCCTTGTTTCCTCTTTTGCTCTCTTATGGGGCGGCAATATAATAGCCATTTTTTCCTATTTCCCTACTCATTTCCTTCTCACATCATCACCGTCAATTTGTCGATTCGGCTGTCGGGGGAGAAGGGGAGTTTGCTCTGTGTTTACTCTAGTATTTCCAGGTCTTTGCACCCAATATTCGATCCTAAGTAAATATCACATGTCATCGTAATCATCGTCGACGTCGTCATCGTCATCATCATCATCATCATCATCATCATCATCGTCGTCGTCTTCACGAACCAACGCACTGCTCGATGCTCTGTTAGTTTAATGGCGAAACTGCTTGAGTCTGTGTTTACACTCCCCATACCAATCTAACCTAAAATCAGAGATTTTTCTTCTTCTCTTTTTATTTCTTTTTTTAAGTCTTCTACTAGTATGCTCCATTTCCAATTTTTATGTTTTCTCCATCTCTATTCATATTACCCTGTTGACTGACAAATCAGGAGAACATGAGAAACAACCAGAGAGAGAGAGAGAGAGAGAGAGAGAAGGAACATGAAAATGCCAATTTTTTATTGTCCTTTTTCTTGTTTGACTAGAGGAGAAAGAGGCTGGAATGTAAAGAAGAAAGCGTAACAAAGCTGGAGAAAAAAAAGGTTTATTTTGTACAACGAAACTAATCTTTTCCTAGTTCATATCAAAGACAGATGTGCGACGGAAGGAGATGGTTTTTCGTTCGTATAAGGAAAACGTAAAAAAAAATGGGAGAGCAACGAGCAACAGAAGGAGAAGTTATGTAGTATCGGTGGTGGGTTGATGTAGGGATTGCAACATGTGAGCAGTTTGTGTGGGAAGAAGAATGAGAAGTTGCAGAAATGACTGGGTGTGTAGAAGTAGCAGCTTTTCTGCAGAAGGAGAATTGGGAGTGAGAGGAGAACCTTGTTATTAAAATTGAATTGAAGCTGGCTTCCTCGGGAAGAGAGAAGCAGAGAAGGACGAGAGAGAGAGAGAGAGAGAGGAAAAACTAGAATGAAACTAGAGAGCTGATGACATAAATAGTTACACAACAACACAAACACACACACACACACAAGAGCAAAACCAGCAACAAGCCGGATTTTCCAAGAGAAGAAGCACAAGAGAGAAAATTGAGTATTTTGTAACCCGGAAGAGATTTTCTTTCGAGCAAAATCTCTCCCTCGCTCGCTTGTCTTTTTTGGTATTTACAGGAAACTGCAATTTGTTTCAATATGTTTGTTATGTCACCATCGTCATCGGTAGCACCACCACCACCACCACCACCAGCAACAGCAGTAGTGGTGGTGGTTGTGGAATAATCATCAAAAACAGAGGCTGTTGGAACATTACAAGCAACTGTTATATGTACGTAATGGGTTGCAAGAATATGTATATATACGTTTTCTCGTGTTGACACTAGCGAGGAGTATAATAATAAAAGGGAAAAGGAAGGGAAAAGGGAATTGGTAAACCGGGATATCAAAGTGCCCCCACCCCAACCACTACTGGGAAGACGTGACCGCTGAAAGGTCCATTTGCAACGTAGGGTTATATACCCTGTGTGGTGGTGCTTATCTATCAATTGCCGCCGACAGCAGCATTTGAAATGGTTTTTTTTTCTAGCTTTTTCGAGATATTGCGTCAAATGTACTGCTGGCTCGCAGAAATGAAACGGGAAACAGCACTATAACACACATTGTGCCTTAAATGGCACTCAATTCACTGGCGTTTTCGAAGACGAGCGAGAAATAACGCTTAGAAAAAGTAGCACGCCTCCTGGAAAATAAAGGCGCTCTTGTTTTCAGGAGAGTTACAAACATTTAATCTACGAATTGCCCTACACTGTGTGTGTGTGTGTGTGTGTGTGCTGTATGGGGAGTAGGCCGTGATTGACGGGTGTATACCTATTTTCACGGAATAGGCAAGATGTTTTTGTTATGCCCTCGTTAGTAAACATCCTTTCTCCGGGAATACGGCGAGTAGGTAGAAATGTCTGCAAGAAATTAGGTGCGTAGGTGGCAGAGAGAAAAAAGAAACTGGGGAATTAATTGGGAGTGCTCGTATTAATTTAGGAAGAGGCAGGATGTACGAAATCGAAAGAGAACAGAAGATGAGGAGGAGGAGGAGGAGGAGAGAGCGAAAGATGTTTTGTTGCTGCTGCATAATTGATCGCACACAGCCAGCCTGCATGCAATAATGCGTCAATGCAAAAGGGGCAGACGGAAAGATTGTATCAGGGTTTTCTTGTCCGTTCTCCTTCTCGCTTACCTCGCATTTTCAGCACTAAATTTCTGGAGAAAAGGTAATTCAGAGTATCAGTGAAGGCTGCTGGCATGTCACTAGACACCAAAACAAGGCCAGCAAGACAGACATTTCGCAGAAAGATTTTGTGGTTGTCGCTAAAAACAAGTATAGCTCTTGTGAAATTTTTCTTCTCAAGGAAAACTATCACGCTCATTTAGGCAATGCTCTTCGAGGAAAATTTCTCGAGGAGATGGAAAAAGTGTCTGCCTGATGATATTAGGGATGAGAGTAGAGTCTCTTGTTTATTTCTACGTTTCTTGGAAAAATATATTCCCTCTCCGAGTAGACGTCACCTTCGCTGATAACGAGAACAACATTCGTGACGGGGACAATGATGAGTATGACAGAGTATGGCGTAAAACTGACGAAAATGGAAGTGCGAAAAATTAATTTCGAAATGATAAATTGTGTCTGTGTGTGTGTGTGTACTTTTTCTGTATTATTCATTATTATTCAATATGCAGCCAGCCAGGCGACGACTATATATTTGTCATCGTTTTGAACGATGTCGAATCCAAGGTCGTTTCATAAACATCTCTCTACCCAAAAATGCAATGTACGACTCCTCCCCCTCTTCTCCCATCCCAGCGGCAGCACCACGTGAAACTCGCATGGTACATCCTATGGCAGCACTTACCTTTTTCTGGTCTCATCCTCCCATTATTTTCGGGACGGAATGCATTTTTTTTACTAGTTTCCATTAATAATTTTTTGAGGAGCTCTCGGCTGCTCCGCAGAATATTTCTTGCTACTGATAGTGTGACAACGCAACGGCAGGAATTTGAGGGTTTTTGCATTCTCCTTCTCCTCAGAGTAGAAAATGGCAAATGAGGATCATCATGATTATACCCGCGGTGGTAGTTGGTTGGCGGTTGCTGCGGACGACGACGACGGGGATGATGAAAATGTTGACGGGTTTTTGTTTGGTATGGTTTGGCATGTATAATAAACCGTGTGGTGTCGTGTCGCGTGGGACTCAATTAAAGCCGGATTAGCAACGTAATGGACTCCTCAATTATTTATTAGAATGACACAGCGTCGCACAAAAACAGAGAGGATGAAGCCAGTTTAGGAGGCACGCGGACTAAAAATAAGTGACGACCTGACAACAACGCGAGAATACTTGATAATCGAGCTCGCCTTACCTTGTTTTGTACGTTTGTTTGCTGCTGCTGCTGAAAAGAAAGGAAAATATTTAGCCTTGCATTTAAAAGCTTTTTTTTATGGCCGCTGCTGGTTTTACTACACGAATAGAGAAAAGACAAGAGCGCAGCCAGGGAATAAGTTGCTCTTTATAAGAGTCCCCCACCCACTATCATCTCTGCCTCGATCGCCACCTAGGTAGGTAAAGGAGTCTAAAAATGGTCATTTTTTGATGATACGGTGATTGGTGGTACTAGGCAACTCCTTTTTGATAATGCATTTTTGTCTCCTCAAAACACAACGAGCTCTCTCGCCCTCTTGCCATGATTTGGAGGGGTCCCGAAAACGACCAACGGGACAAAAATGAACAACAGGACGTTGGAACACATCAGGCAGGGCTAAATGAAGAAAAGGCAAAAAAAAGTGAAACTTTTATGATCCTTTTTACGTTTTGCACGACTGCCGCTGTGCCGCCTAGCTACACACTACACAACACACACACACACACACACACATACTTAACCACTCTTTGAGGATGATAATGCTGTACAAACGTTAAGAATGCCAATGCCAAAAGTAACAGAGAGAGAGAGGAGGGGGGAGTAGATAATAATAATATAGTCACATCATCATCATCATCATCATCCCTGTCCTCATCATCCCACATTCATTACATATGTACTGGCAAGGCATTAGGAAGGCTAAGAAAATAAGTATTTAAATATTTAAGCAGTTTGCAATTTAAAATGCGCACGGAACTTGACTGTTGCTGCGGTTGGGTTGTTTAGTTGGGTCTGTGTGTGTCTGTGCAAGTAGTAGTGAGGAATGCTTGTGTACATATTTATTCGATTGCGCAGTATTGCAGAGTGTGTCATCGCTACCAGGTAGTTGCCAAAGAGGACGACGACAAAGAATAGCGATAGGGATGACGATGATGATGATGATGATGATGATGATGACAATGATAAATAATGAATTGTTTTTCAATTCCTGTTTTTCCTCTACCCTGCCAATCCTTTATTACAACATGTGTAATAGACACACAGAACAAATTCGACCTTGGCCACTAAAAGCAGTTATTGTTGTTGAGGTGGTTGTCGTCGCTCGCATTATTTGCGCGCTGCTGCTGTTATTGTTTCAGCTTAGCGGGTGCAAAACAGACTGCTAATTAAGTCGTTAGTCATATTATTAACGTTCGCTCTTCGTTGTTGCCTAATTTTTTTCCCCTTACATTTGTTTATTAATGAGGGAGGGAAGCTCATGCACAAGAGGGTTTACTTAGGGGGATTTTACGACAACTGGTAGTCCTCCTAACTGTAATCGACAAGGAACATCATCATCCCAAGCAGAGGGGACACTATGCAGCCATTTTTTTTAGAGAGAGGTTTACCGTCAAGGGCTTTTTGGTCGCGGTCTTCGTACTCGTTTTGTCCAACTGCCAAAAGTACGAGTTTGTGTAATATGCTAATTGGGTATGAGGGCTATTTGGCGATGCGGCCGAGAATGAGAATGAGTACAGAGCTAAAAATATATGTTATTTCCTCCACGCGGCGGTAGAGCATTTCCGTGTTTGGTAGGATAAATGTGGGGGTCACTGTGAGAAACCACACTGCTTGAGAGGGAGAGAGAGAGAGAGAGAAGAGGTGTGCTTTGCATAGGATACCAGGCAAATTGTTAGGAACAATATGTGTATACAATAGACAGCACACACTCTTCCGACGACGACACACACATGTGTGTGTGTGTGTGTGTGTGTGGCAGGAGCAACAAAGAGGAAAACAATGCTAACAATAATAGTTTTCTTGTTCGAGGGGGACTCGTCAAAAAAGTAAATGTTTTCAGCGCGGCTCGCCTTCAAAATAAAACTGGTAATAGGTTTAGTACAAAGTGACAAGGACTAAACCGGTGAATACGCGAGTCATTGTAATTTTTAGCAGCAGCAGGACTGGTAGTTAAGTAGAATGACAATGACAATCAGCAAAAAGGTGTCAACACGGTCATCATCATCGTCGTCGTTGTCGTCATCATCATCATCATCATCATCATCATCTGATCACTCTCACAATCTGTAAAAAAAAGGACGTAACGTGTTACACGATTACGGGGTATGATAATAATAAAAATAATAATAACACAGTCACTAGAGGCGTGTCATATTTAGCCTGTCACTGGATTTACTTTCGTTTGGTCTATGTTTGCTTTTTTCACTATCAAATCACCTTGCTCTTGTCGCACTTTTCCCGTATGCATGGAAGAGAGAGAGAGAGAGAGAGTGAGAGAGAGAGAGACGGCGAGTGTGTGGAAGCATGTGTTTGTATGCCAATGTCAATACGGGATTAACTTGACTGTCGTCTCGTAAGATATTCAAGTGTGTCATTTGCGCAATAGCTGGAGGTGGACAATTAGCGCGTCTGGAAAATTGCTACGCTCGGAAAGCAATTGGTTTGATGAGGGTCTGACACAACTGACGAGGTGGACGGCGGTGGCGCTGTTCTTATAATAATTAGTTAGTCGGGGTGTTGTAGATAGGAATCGCTGCTCAAATTATAATTGTTATGGCTTACGGTAGCGATTTCGCAAACTTTTACTGTCTACAATGACGCGACGTACGACGATCATCGTCATCTTCACCGCCATTAAAATCATCTTTATCACCCCAAGGCGGTACGACATTACGACAAAATTGAAAATGAAAAGGAAGAAATCGGGTTGTCAAGGGATGGCGCCAAGACAAAGATGATGGCGGCGGCGGCCGTAACAGCAGCAGGGGCCTCGCTGGAGGGACATCTGTTTGTTGTTTTTTTTACTGCGCGATATTCTTTCTCTTTTGCGTCTCCTCATGTTTTCATGGTATTACACTGCAGCAGTTTTTTAGGGAATAGTCACATGATAGCAGTAAAAATAATTTTTTACGTTTTCATCATTAACCACTCACCACTTCCAAGTGGGACACTGGGGCTATATGGGTAGGGATGTTCTTTTTCATTTTGTATCCCCTCTTATTTTAAAAAAAAAGTAAGGGAGAATGGCAAAAGTACTTTTGTCCTTGTATGTTTTCGCTCAGTCTCCCAGCTGCACAGCTCAAAAAATAATGTTTTGATCCGTGAGCTCGTTGTAGGTACGTCCTTAATGTAGTGTTTTAGAAGATTCTAGAAAATTCCCAAAAGGAGGTTTTCCCCAGGCCTTTTTCACCACTTGAAAAATATCCAGATTTAATATAAAAAGAATAATACAAAATTGATGTTTTGCTCCCAAACAAAGAGTGGTGCACTGAGGCAACCTAAATTTGAATAATTTTACATTTCGTAATTACACGAGGGAACTTTCCTATCTTCATCAAATCTTTCTTCGTCTTTGGTGAACTTCCTGTGGGGAATTTGTTTTCCGGGATTCTTTCCGACATCGGTCAGTATTTTATCTAGATAGTAAAAAAGACGAGCGTCCGTAAAAATGTAGAATTGTGATCGTAAAATGAGGAAAAAGGCAACTGGAGAGACTGCATATATATGCATGTAAACGCGAGTTGTTGGTACATTCCCCCGTTTTATTGCCATTTCGACGGGAACGACGACTCAATCTAAAAAGCGCCCATAATTCCGCAAACTTTTAAAACTTTCGTTTCCCTACTCCCATGAAAATAGAGAACAGCATGTCCCGGTGTAAATGTTGTCAGTGTATGAACACTTTATGCCCGTCTCGATTCTCTCTCAAGAGTTAGTTTTAACGCCAACAACCACACACACACACACACACACACACACACACTCACTCACTCACTCACATTCATTCTCTATTTTTCATGCATTCTATACCCTAGATCATCATCATCTTCATCATCATCTCTACTTTCAATTGTATTTCCCCCACAGCACCATCATCATCATCATCATCATCATGATCATCACCATCGCATCGTCGTCATCATGTATGTATTTAGGTTAATAATCATACTTAAACTTTTTTTTATCCTTCTCCGTTTTCTGATTACTCTACCATGACATATTCTTCCTGTTTTGTTTTGTTTGCGAGTTGCACAACATCACAACAACCCAAAAGGAAAAAAAAATGACAATAAAATTGTGTGTGCACTTTTGTTGAAAGTGTTTGGATGAGCGTACAGGCAATCTGGGTATATTGATGTACTAGGAATGGTGTGGAATCTGCATCTCTCTATCTCTCGCTCCGTCTGCACTTTTTACATTCGCACATGTCTACCCACACAAAAAGATCCCATTTCCTTTACGATCATAATAATCCTCTCTTCTTTCCCTGCTACTGTGCTTAATTTTTCCCTGACCTGGACAGCAGAGCAGTGTACCCAGTAAGAAATTAATTCGCCATTTCTCTCCCTCCCTCTCCTCCTCTTCATCTATTTCAATGTATCCCTCTCATTTCTTCCTGTTTCCCCAATTGACAGTTCAATGCACTTTTCGAATGTTTTAGTGTTCGCCCTGAGTGTACCTATATATATATTTTCATGTCATGTCGTCAGCAGCAGTGACTGTTAAATCATTTCTTTTGATCCTTACTTCCTGTGTGTGTGTGTGTGTGTATTTGTGTTTGACCATCTTGATAATAGCATAGCACTAAAGGCAGCACGTCTGTTTTACTGGGAGTCTTGACAGAGTGTTATCTCTCTGGTGGAATACGACATGAAAGGCGAGCAAGCAACCAACCAACTGGTTTTTTACGGCAAGGTTTCTGCAGAATCGAGAAATGGGATATTCAAAACATGGAAATTAGTTACGTCGAAATGGGGGTGATGATGATGGTGATGATGAAGACCGAGCAAAAGAAATGACGGCGAGAGGCAATATTATTATTATTATTATTATTAAAATTATTACTTTATTATTGCCATTTCTTTTTAGTATTCATCTTTTATGCATTTCCTTATGTCGTTTCATGTTTGTTGATCAGGTAGTTAGATAATTGAGCATAGAGACTTGAGGAGAGAGCAACAAAGACCGGAAAGTGTGCAGCAGCAGTAAAGAAAGAGGAGGAAACCGGGGGACAAGAAATTGCTTTTTTCTCTGTTTCCTCACTTTCTGCGTTTTCTCTGCCAATTTTGCATGTTCCGCTTATTTGTAAAAAATTTTACGACAAGACTGACCATTACCATTACAACCCGTGTAGTTCCAAACCGCTGGGGTTATGTGCACCCCAGAAAAATAAAATCTATATATCAGACTTGTTAATCAGAAAATAAAAAATTGGCGATGGTAATGGTGGTTAGCGTGGTTGTTGTTGTTGTTGTCGTCGTCGTTGTCGTTCTGCTGCAAATTCTGAGAAAGATGAGGAGCCAAGAAAAAGGAGGAAAATAATAATAACGGGAAGTGTATACCTACTTGGCAGAAGAGTGTGTGTGAACACATGTACACAACAGATATGTATGTGCTGAATCCTTACCTTTGCCTTTCTACTGCAAGACAAATGAGAGTAAGTGCCCGCCCTACCACCAGCCACCAGTTTTCGCCTGCCTGATCTTATTTTTATTACCTGATTCGTTTTATGACATGTTTAATGGTGGCAGCAGGAGAAGTAGTGGTGGCAGTCCTGGTGGGAGCTGAAGCAAATCAAGCCGTCGTAAATCTCGGTATGCGGTGTATGGACACAAATTTACATTCAATTGCTGAGACACACGCAGGCAGAGGCATGCCCACGGACGACGTGAGTGGGTGATGGGATTCAACACGGTGGCATTTGTACATATAGAGAGGTAGTTAACATTAACGACAACGAACGGCGTAACCACATACACACACACACACACACACACACACACTGACAGAGAGTTGAGATGTGCGATCGAGGGAGGAAGGGAGAAGAAATTGGCATAAATACATATAAATATGTATGTCAATAAAAAGGTTTAATCAGTGGTGATGAGGGTGATCGGTTGTCATGATTATAATCGTCTTCATCATCGTTATCATCATCATCAACAGCACAGTAGTCGCGTACCAACAGAAGCAGACGTAGGATTAGCATTTAGCCAGCCTTCACTCTCAGACCTGCTGGTTAGGCAATTATTGTTATACATACATATATTGGTCCGGAATTTCGCACGCCGGAAAGACAAACATCGTATGTGTCTGAAGGAACAGCAACTGCAGGAACTAAAATGCAAAACACGTTGTTTGACACTCTACCATACCACGACCACGTCAAAAGACTTGTCAATTGGCCACGAACGGAGAAGACAGGAGGTGGTAATCAGGATGATGATGATGATGATGATGATGATGATAATGCGATGCTAGGAAAACACGGGTGGCGATGGTGATGATGGTAGTAAATCGAAGATGCTCTCTCTGGTAATTTCAGCCCAGCTGCTGGAATAACCCGTCAAAAGAAAAAAATACGAGTACAAAAGGATGTTGTTGGACGAATTTCGCAAAGCTGTGGAGATATCCGAAGAAATGAGGAGTAGTTGTGCTTCATAATAAAATAAAATGGCAATCATGCCGTTACGGGTGATTGATCTGTTAGAGGTTGTAAAGAAGCGAAATGAAATACACATTCCTCTTTGGGTTACTTATTGCTGAGGAGAGATTCTGTTCCGCCGATGATGATTGTTTTATGCCGCTGCACGGTTGAACTGTTCGTTTAATGGGGCTATGCAATATTCATTCCTATATATAGGTATTTATAGTAATGCGAGAGAGGTGGGCCGGTTAATTTAAAATATATATATATATATATATA
>JAHZNE010007405.1:0-13759 GCA_027744055.1 Callyntrura sp. NNG-2020 | reverse complement strand
GGAATGGATTTGCGACGAAGATGGTATATGGGACTGTCCACTAGGTATGTTCACATTGTAGAGTTGCCATTCTCATGATAGTTGACATTCTTTTCCAGGTATTTTTCATCTTTTTCTTCTTTTCCGTTAACAGGTGATGATGAAAAAGATTGCGCACATGTTTCACATATTCACAAGCGCACTTACAAGAACGTCCAATCTCGTGCCTTTCAAAAACAAAAGAAGTCAACTAACATCTTAAAGCACTTTATGAATGACCCTAAAATCCGCAAATAACAACTAGTCAGTTTTACATGAATTTCTGTTTTTCATGTTGTCTGAATAAATGATGTTGATCTATTATGACTTGTTTATTCCACATATTTCAAAAATTTTACAAAACTCCATTAACAGACCTATGCTAAATTTTAACAAGGCGTTACGTTTACTTGCATCTGTGTTTTTTGTATTTAGTCACATCAGATAAAATGCTGATATTGTCAAACCATCAAATTAAACTTGTTATTCAATGGTTCTTTGAAAAATAATAACACGATATCTAAACAACTTTATATTAATTTATGCCAATCGAACCTGTTATTGTGAAATGTATCTCTCATACATGGGTAAATGCTTATATACGTAGACAGGACATGTTATATGTAGACTATAACTGATAACACGTTCTCTAAATATCAGGTAACCCAATGTGATAACTAGACTTTGCATAACCTGTGGGTAAGTACAAATATCCTCCAAAGTACAAAGTTCCTCAAATTATCTGTGATCAGAGCAAATTTTATAACTTATTTAAAACAATTTACTTGTGCTAATTAGCACGACGCCATTCCATAACAATTATCGTAACATTTCTATTGTCACCTGTTTACAAGGAGGAAACAAAAATGAAGGTTCTGTTTGTTGCGGTGGGATTATGGGCTATAATAGACTTGGCGCATGGTCAAAACTGTGATCCCTCACAAGTACATAATATAGTTAACAGTTTAATGCGGGTAGCGCTGACACGCAAATTTAAATATTTTATCGGATTTGTTGATATTTTGCAGCAATTTGAATGTCTAAATGGTAATTGTATTCCTGGAAACTACGTGTGTGATGGTTACAATGATTGTGGGGACAGAAGTGATGAAGTGGGAGAAAGCGGGATTTGTCCAAAATGTCCATCAATTGGATGGGTACAATGAATGGATTCATTTTTATATAATTACCATAAAAAATAAATGTGAGAAGCGCTGTATACAAAAATCTAAATTTTCATGTAGTGGAAATGTGACAACGGCAGGTGCATACGAGTTTCTCAAAAATGTGATGGGACAGACGACTGCTGGGACTGGAGTGATGAGACGGAATGGGCTTGCAAATGCGATGATGGAGTGAGATGCCCTGAGGTTCCGGGAAGCGGTAGACCAGGAATCTGTGTTCCACCAGAGTTTGTCTGTGATCTAGTATGGGATTGCCCCAACGGTATGCACATTTTCCAAATAATGATAATAATCGAGATATTTTAGTTATAAGCTATTTAATATGTATCGAATATCTGAAGGCGAGGACGAAGCAAACTGTACCCGCTCTGGCAATGCGGTGAAGTATCCTGTTCCAAGATTGAAATCAACGGAAACAAAGAACAAGCAAGGCACACCTCAAAGATGGTACAAACCTCATGAAAAATACACTGATAGAAGCCACTGATTCCCGTAATAAAGAACGTGCACCCCCTTATTCAACCTAATTAGTAATTAAATACTATCAGGATCAATTAGAGACAACTTTGTAAATTAGTTTAATTAAAAATTTAGTAGATTTGTTGTAAACTTTCACCGTGTCAAAAGATATGGAGACTGGAGACCAGGACGCAACTGTAATTAAAAATGTCATTCTTTCACGGTACGAGGTGACAGTGAATTTAGTAGTGTTTATTATTTGCAATGCATAAATAGCTTTATTAGTACTTTCGTGGTCTAGCTTTCAGTATTAGGAATTAATGTCTTCAATATTAACTAGTAGCCCGTCAATAAAATTGACGGCAATTACTTAATATTATATACATAACTCAAAAGATTGAAAAATATGAAAAAAGAATTATTCGATGTTTGTCGTTACTGCAAAATTTAATTGAAAATTTTCGAAACTCACCATTTTTATAACAAACATTTGCCTTGGCATCACTGAAACTACTTTAAACATTTTTAAATTAAACTGGCGTTACTAAGAGAAGCAAATACTACATATGGCCATGACAGGCGACCGGTATTCAGCCATAGTTTGACAAACCAAGTATACATAAATGGAGTGTAGTGTCGTATTTTTTGTATCAGATGATATTTGATACGGCTCTACTAATTTCATTTGAAATGTACCTAATGTTGGACTTCCTACGCCTACCAGAAATAAATGAAGAAATCAGCTCTTCAACTCTTTTAAACCTGTGCGAAATGTTTCTGCAGAAATAGTTCTTTCAAAAATACGGCAGGAAGCACATTCCATAGTTTCTTCATGCCACTGAAGCAATTAAACAAAGATTAAACAATTTAACAGTTTTTTTAGCTAGCATATTAATAAACTTACGATTGT
Source organism: Callyntrura sp. NNG-2020 (assembly GCA_027744055.1). Lineage (NCBI taxonomy): Eukaryota > Metazoa > Arthropoda > Collembola > Entomobryomorpha > Paronellidae > Callyntrura > Callyntrura sp. NNG-2020. The sequence continues at coordinate 11,188 of JAHZNE010007405.1, read as the reverse complement.
AAATTTAATACCTTGGGAGAACTGAGAGTCGCACATTTAATTATATAGATATTTAGAAAAATGAGGAAGAAAAGATTTTTTAGGAAGCGCAAAATGTATAATAAAACTTGCTTTCTATTTGTATCTACCTTTTTCTCTCATCCACCAAACAAATCAGAATTATTGAAAATACTACATTCATAAACTAACTGTGTAGATTATTCGAGATAACAATTTGTATTTTTTTAAATCGGCGACTTTAAAGGTTCTGCCCGTAGGAACTACTGACTAGTGTTTTAATTTAATATGATAAGAACCTACGCCGTTGTTTCATTTTAATAAATTCAATCAATCTTCAACAATTAGTTGCACATTTTTTGCATTTCATTCGTTGACTATTTACACTCGGATTTGAGTAGTCCATTTAGTCAACAAGAGCTTATGTTGTATCTGCGACATAGTACCACTCATGATAGTGTCACTTCACATTTCCCTGCATCATTATAAAATTTTGACACACTCCGCATGTAATCCTGCTGAAGTTGGATGGTCATCTATATAAGGAGGAGCCAGTTCAACAAAATAATCACTACAAATTTGGCCATCCAAAAAAATCTATTACGAGAAGAACACTAAAGAAAAAATGAAGATTTATTTTCTCATACTACTGGTCGTGTTAGGTGAGGCTTACGGGAAAGAGTGTGATCCAGATGATGTAAGTTGACGGCACAGTCCACATTACAGAAATATCTTAAAACTTATTTTAACCGTAACTAATTTCTTTATCCATCTAGTTTCAATGTGACAACGGCAATTGCGTGCCAAATCGATGGCGATGTGACGGCGACGACGATTGCGGAGATGGTAGCGACGAACTGAAGGAAAATTGTCGTCCATGTCATGAACCCAATGTAGCAAAATATACATAATTCAAAGCGGTTGTAAATTAATAAGTTTTGATTTGCCGTAATGATTAAATGCATTTGTGTATTAGTTTGTCTGTGAAAACGGACGTTGCGTTTCGTATGATTACGTATGTGACGGAATCAACAACTGTGGTGACATGAGTGACGAAGCGAGTCCAGTCACCGGTCTGTGTCCCAAATGCCCTGGTGGAACGGTACTATAAATGTATTTTAAAACTGCTTCTGAATTAGACATGTTTTCCCTAAATTTACCATCTCTTTTAGTTTCAATGCTCGGATAGTGGACGATGCATAACGGAGAATTACAAGTGCAATGGCAGAAGCGAATGTGGAGACTGGAGTGATGAATCTGAAGAGGAATGTCCGTGCGCGGATAATGAAGTTAGATGCACACGGGTACCAGGTTACGGTGCACCAGGAGCTTGTATACCCCCTGAGTATTTCTGTGATGCCGATGGAATTTGGGATTGTCCATTGGGTACATACTTAAATTCAAATCCCCATATTTGGTTTCTATCATCTCATTTTTTCGTTTTGTTGTTGATTTTATAGGGGAGGACGAAGAAAATTGCACTCATAGAGAGTAAATGTGATAATATTCATTACGCAGGAGGTTGCAGTACTCTTTTAAAGTACCACAATGATCCACAAATTATAAACAGTATAATTTAATTAAATACGTGATACGCCATGATTTCTTAGATGAAAAACTCGACATTGTCCGACATAAATCGGTCAGGAAGTTCTACGCTAATGATGACATAAAACTTAATTGTTGTGGAACGTTGAAATTTAATATTACCATTGAAATAATAAAAATAAAGGGTTTCTTAATTTTGTTGGTTTAAAATAAGATTATTTGCATTTATTATTGATCTATACCAAATAAGATTTATTTTCATTGCATCATTTACGGATTTATTCACGGTGTAGTTTATAGTCAGGTGGTGTCAGTAAGTGTTTCATCATATTGAATCTCACTGGAACCTGCATCTGAAGGATCTATTGTGTCAACAATATGAATGGAAATAAATTTCATTGTTTATAGTCTCTTTATACCTGTCTAAAAAACTTAATGGGTTGAGAACATCCGTACATACTTAGAGCATATGTTTCCAATGATTCGTAACCAGAACATGTGCCTTTAGCCCTTTATCAAACAGCTACAATATTAAATAGTTTAAAGCATTAAGAAACTAAGTGGTTCACTAAAAGAAAAATTATATTATTATATTTAAAAGAGGAGTTATTTTATAACTCTTTTTAATGAAAAATAAAGGTTTGCAATAACCGAATTTCCACTAAAAATATCATTGAACATAAATTATGCACAGGATGCGCAGATTGTCAGCTTTATATAAATATCTGCAGTATTACCTGTCATTCAAGAAATAAAGGGTGTCACAGAAAGGAGATGACCCAATTTGATGTAAAACCGGGGGTGCCAGTAGATTTAAGATTATTTATACAGAATATCACTCAGCATTCTGACAGTATATAATTACATTTTGGTATGTTTCCTCAATCTGACGTCAACAAAAACAAGTGACTTTCAGAGACGAAAACGAGGTTGGTCCAACAACGCCGGGGTGCCGATTGTGAAAAACTAACTAACAAACTGCAGATGTTGTCATAATGTCTATATATATCCCCCTAGCATATACCTAATGAAGGAAAAACACAATTTATTGTTTAGAACACGTTCGGGGTTTTGGATTTCAAATGTACATTTCTATAAAGTCAGTAACCAGGAAAATCTCTAGTAGTAGCGAGAATCTCAAAGAATTGTAATTACTATCTTTATAAAGTAATCCTGTCATTATCGTTCATTTACAAAAGAGAACAGGTGCCGCAGTTCTTTCACTTTTTAAATTTCTAGAGATCTTATAATATGCCTTATACTTGTACATTAGAAAAAATCGCTTTGCTAATCTTTACTGTAGTACATTTATTACGTATACATACATTAGTAAAATAATTGTCTTTGATTTATACATTGATAGATTCTAAGTTTCAATATATTTTGTTAAATATCTAGTCATCATACTTATGTGACAATCTTTGTGACACATTAAGTTGGCATACATAGCTCTATGCTACTCCAAGCGTTTTTTCAGATCCGTGTACATTATGGATTGCTTGGAAAAAGCACAACCAATTTAGGCAGCAAACGTTTATACAATGTTAATAAAATTTGTACAATGAAACTTTAATGATAATAACACTTCACATTTACATGTTATCAGTGCAGTATTATATGATATTTTTTGCATACTTATGTACGATGTAAAGCTATATATAGGGGAAACAGTTCAAGGAAATAATCACTACAAAATTTGCGTTTGTAAAGAATTTATGCAAGAGAATTAACAAAAAATAATGAAGATTAGTATTCTAGCTTTATTTGCCGTGTTTGGCATCGTCTACGGAAAAGAATGTCACCCAGATTATGTAAGTTGACAATATCCGCACTGAAAAAACATTAAACATGTTGTAACGGTAAATCCTTTTTATTGCTTTAGTTTGAATGTCATAATGGTGGATGCGTTCCAGACCGGTGGCGCTGTGATGGCGAAAACGACTGTGAAGACGGAAGTGATGAACTGAGAGAGAACTGCTTACCATGCGATGAAGCCCTGGTCCGTTAAAATAGTTTCAAATACATGCAGTTGTTACAACTGAGATAACTTAATTTGTTGAAATTATTAAACTGACTTTTAGTTTACCTGTGATAACGGGCGATGCGTTGGATATCGGGACATATGCAACTCCGAGGACAACTGTGGTGACATGAGCGACGAAGTCAACCCGGTTACCGGCAAATGTCCCCCATGTCCCGGAGGAACGGTATGAGAAACATGTTTAGAAACTCAGTTTTAGTGTAACAACATCCACTAAAATTGGTATCTTTTGTAGTTTCAATGCTTCGGTAGTCAACAATGTGTGCCAGCGCATTTTAAGTGCGATACGGAAGATGACTGTGGAGATGCAAGTGACGAATCAGAATTGGCTTGTCCTTGCCGCGAAAATGAAATCCGATGCAGTCAAATTCCAGGGAACCTTTTCCCAGGACCCTGTATCCCACCCGAATACTTTTGTGACGTGGATGGGATCTGGGACTGTCCATTGGGTACTTGCTTAAAGTAAAGTACTTCTATTTTGTTTTAGCAAAAACATGTTTCTTATTGTAATGATGATTTTAAAGGTGAAGATGAAGAAAACTGCACCAGGAGTGGTTAACTTCATAAGATGCCTTACTACGCACCACACTTTCGAATCCACATAAACATCATAAAGTTATAAAAAGTAAACAGAAAATATATATGGATACGTAATTGCATACATGAATGTGATGCTGAATATCTTGACAACCAAAGCATGTCCTTGAACTCGTTCTGATAAATTTTGTGATATTTTTGCTAAATAAATTAATAATCATAGTTATATGGTACCTAAAATATACATTCTTTTCACCAAGTTAAATGTTAACATAAACAGCAAATATCAACGAATCATTTTTCTAGTCGCTGAAATCACTTATTAGAAAACTAGACTTACAAACGAATGTTGTGCTGTAATACTGGTTCACACAATACTTTTTGTTACAGTGGCTAATGATCACAAGAATATTTTTTGATTTGGGCACCTACAGCTCATCGTTGTCTTTTTTATTAGCTGGAATATTTAATGATAAACTTTTGTCGCATTGTTAATATAAAATAATTAAAGTTGAAACATCAAAAGCAAACCACTTGAAATAAATGATTTTACTTGAAGCTATTTTTAAACATGCTTCCATCACGATACTGGTAACATATACGGCGACATTTTGGTTTATTGAGTCCGGTTGGGAGATAACGATGTTTTCGATTAGAAATGTAATAATGTAATTCCATGAAAGTCAATTTAATTTCTGCACACAAAACCGAACAAGGGTTACCTGTAAGTAGCAACACAAGACAAGTAGTTTTGAGTTTTTTGTTTACGCATACACTGACATAAACGTGTTATCTTGATGTATGCCAGACGGTATATGTACTGCAATTTATACAAAACGAAAATACATGCTCATATATTTTTGCTGTCAGTTTTGAACGTGCGATTTCAGATAAGGAACGAAATAAGCTTCCAGATATCACTACCGATTTAAGGCAGACTTTGCTCAGAGCAAGACGAACCTATAAAAATGATGCATATCAACATGCAAGGTTATCGATGACAAGGTTACTTCCAACACAATACAATGGGGTCACTCGGGTTTTTCTTTTTGGTGGACCACTTAATATAAGGAAGCAATGGTAAATATTGAACAGACAGTTTAATCTAAATAAACATAATTTACAGGAAAGGTTATACTATGACATATTGTGATTTCTGGTTAGACTTCCTTGATTTTAACTTCATTATACCATGTTACTTACCTTTTTTGAAAAAAACAGGGGTATATAACCAGGAAGAAATTAAGCGAAGACATCAGTACCCAATTTAATATACGAATAGAACTTGTAATAACAACAAACAGAAATAAAAATGAAGATATGTGTCCTCATCCTTTTTGCCTTTATAGGCACTGCTTACGGCCAAGCCTGTGGTGTTAATTATGTAAGCTGAGAGGGTGAATACTTTTAAAAATATTTTTAAACATGTAAATTTACGGGGTTGTTTTCCCATTTCAGTTTGAGTGCGATAGCGGGGAATGTATTCCAAATTCGTGGCTCTGCGACGGCGACGACGACTGCGGAGACGGAAGTGACGAACGAGCGGAAAATTGTCCTCCATGCAATCCCGACGAGGTAAGAATGACATGATTGACAAATAATCGACAATTTTTTTCCCGCGGAGTTGAGTATAAATTTTCTCAAATGTCCGATTTTGATCTTTGAAGATTGTCCTTGTGAGCCTGGTACAACAAGATGTGAAAAGCAACCAGGTAGCCTAGCTCCTGGGCCTTGCATTCCCCCTGAGTATATTTGTGACGAGGATGGCATTTGGGATTGTCCAATGGGTACGTCTCCACTAGAGAAGAGACAAATTATAATGTTTGTTGATTCATCGGCTTGACGTTTTTCCTTTCATTACTTGTTTTGCAGGCGATGATGAGAGAGACTGCACACGAGGCGCCCATTTTAAACAAATTTCTGGAAGAAAAGTGCGCCCCTCTCATTTGGCGCCACACAAGATCCCCAAGATTCCAAAAGTTAAGCGCACCAAACCCGGAAAGAAGCATTAACGATTACCAAGAGTACGAGTGCATGAAGAGGATGCCGATCAATACATTTCATACCAGTATCATACATTGTGTTATGCAAATTATATTTTGTGATTTTCCATGAAAATAAATTTATTTATTTATATTTTTATTGTGATCATTTCATCTGATTATTAATCATTTATACAATTTTATTTTGCATGGCGCTGCATACTGTTCAACTCATAAGTGTGTCAACATGAAAGGCATGATTAGTTGATAATTGACATCTACTGATTACATACCTGCATTACAAGCATGCAACATACGTATATTGAAGTAGGAATAAAAGTCATCTTGTTAGTCAGGTACATCAAAGCATGTAACGATGGATTAAATATTTCTTCAGCATCAAATATATTTAAATATGGCCCGTAGTGCTGTCCTTACCTTAGCTGCTTTCCTAGTCCTTCTTTGGGGACCACAGGGTTTAGCTCTAATTGCAGTTGGGAGTAGCTCTGTCGTAAAAAATGACACATTTTTACATGAAGAGGAGGCGGATTCAAATTTAATGTGTACTTGGGTAAAGCATCCTTTTAGAAGAATTGTTTAGCGTTGTCTGTTAAAGGACGAAAAAGAGTAAATGATAATCGGGATATTTTGTTTGATTATTTCCGCAGTTTACTTGTGACAATGGTATGTGTATCATGGCCAGCTTGGTGTGTAATGGGGAGGATGACTGTGGGGATGCGAGCGATGAACGGGACGAAGAGGGAAATTGCCCGGCGTGTCCGGAGATGTATGTAAGTACGTATTTATGAATACCTGGCGGGCGGCTTGTGGGGGGTAGGGGGTTAGAAGGGTTAGAATGAGAGGGATTTATGTTTATTTCAAAATGTGCTTGAAATAGTGGCAATGCAATAATGGTCGATGCATTCATATATTTTACCTCTGTGATGGAAGAAAGGATTGTGATGATTTGAGCGATGAGCAGAATGATGAATGTCCTCCGTGTCCGGATTACCAAGTAAGACCTTGTTCTCTTTTATATGGGTTGTTGCTAACCGTGTCTGAGTTTATTTAATTTTGGTGACAGTTTCAATGTGATAATCACTTGTGTGTCTATCGAGACAGGTTGTGTGACGGTAATTACATCGTAATTTAGTTAGAATCAATAACCATTATCACATCCATAATGCATAATCATCGATGAGAATTGTTACATGATCACGTATGACTTCCCTTTGTGCAGGGAAGGATGACTGCTTGGATTTAAGTGACGAAACGGAGAAGGCCTGTCCATGCAATGACAATGATCTCCGTTGTCCCACCCCACCAGGTTTTATTCCTCCAGGAGCATGTACGTTGTTGCTTTCAAAGTCGAGTACGGCTATTTACTGACGTCATTTTTAATTTTTTTAAATTGTGTATGTTGTCATCTTAGGTGTTCCCTCTGAATGGGTTTGCGACGCCGATGGCATTTGGGATTGCCCAGACGGTAAGGATTGTATCGGTAATTAAAATATCCATTGTATTAACTTAGGTAAAAGTACATTCACTTTCTACTTTTAGGCTATGACCAACAAAATTGCACTGCTGGCTATTAAATTAGCTCTTTATATTGAGAATAATTCAGCTATTCGTCTTCCATAATATTGGGAAATTATGAAATAAAGACAATATTTTTGTAATACGTTTTTGATTTGTACTTAAAATTTTTTAACTATTTCTATTATTTTTATTTATGTATTTATCACTCAAACTTTTTCAGGCTTGTTACCTGTGAAACACCATTCTTCAAGCACATGACATTTTTTTGTAAGCATTAGCCCATAATTATGGGTCAATTGTGTGATGCTCGCACTAGATCTAGAGTGAATGGCTTGGTCGAGATACATTGCTTTTGGGATTTAATGCGCAAAAAATCCAACCTCTCCAGGGGGATTCGAACCTGGAGCTATGCCCCTGCCGCTTCAACCTCTAAGCCACTGTACCGACCAGATCTATTATACCTAAAATATTCATTCAATTTTTATATTATTACGAGGGACGGATGATTGTTCTCACTGGTTACAAAACTCACTTATTACATGCAATGCGCCATCATTATGATCATGATAAGTATGATTGTAATACCTTTTTTAGGTATAACATCAACACCTTTTGTGACTGTCGATAAAACCTGATAATCAATATAGTTTGAACATTAAATTGTCCAAGAATAGTATTGGTACTTTGTGGATATCATATTTTATAAATTCCGTTACCATAAAATGTCAAACGACTAAAATAGAGGTCTGTGTCGATAGAAATAGATTTCTGTCTATCCTAAACTGGTTTAAACTTGAGATTTGTTCTACTCATTTTACCTTTAAAAAAATGGAATAACATGCAATTTTGCTTCTCGAAAGCTTTCTAAAATATTGGAATGATGTGCAACATGATAAACACCATGGTAACGCCCAACATTAGCGTAGGAAAATTCAATTATATAGCATACACAATATTATTAAACGTCCTTAAACAGCTAATACAAATAATACTGTATGTCCCGCAATATTGTTTCCGTGTACAATGGCACTGTCATTTTGCCCCGTCCAGGTGTAGGAACATATATATTGTCAAACTTTTAACATTATTATTATATAATAGTAAAAAATCTAAGAAATTGAAAAGAACTCACATCTACTGACAACTCTATACACTTTAATAAAAAAACAAATCAATCAATTAGTGGTTCTATTGTTTAAAAATGCACACCTTGCAAGGCCTTGCCAGGGCACATCATAATCCCGTATAATATATCAATATGTTTACTTAGGTACAAATCAGACATAGATTTTGCACGCGATTTCCAAAGTCAAACAAAAAAGCAGTTTACCGAAATTTAATTGATATATAATACATTATCTTGATATGTATCAAGCGTTCAGCGCATTCTGACAGTACATGCATGCCTTATTTTTATGTATTTATTAAAATACAATAATGTTAAATGAATAACCTTTGATAAGAAGTTGAAAATTGACAGTTGTCATCATTTAATTGATTCCGCTATTCGACAAAAGATGAACGTAGAAACATGCTATGCATCCAGATGCAAGTTTATTAATCGAAAAGTTAGTATAATGTTGTTTTACAGGGTCACACGGTATGTAGTGTATTGTGGTATTTTGGTGTACCTTTTAAAATCAGGAAAAGTAAGCAAATACGGAACAGATATTCTAATCGAAGTCTGACTTTTTGACATGAAAGATTAGAGCATGACACATTGAGATATCGTTGGTTTTTTATTGACCACAATAAAACATTATATTTTTGTTGAAAGTAGCAAGTATATAAACCGGGGGAAATTTACGTAAGACATCAGTACCGAATTTACACCTTCAATACAACCAACAACCGCAGCAAGAACAGAAGAAAAAATGAAGATCTGTTTCCTTATCCTTTTTGCCTTTTTAGGCACTGCTTTCGGGCAAATGTGTGACGAAGGCGAGGTAAGCTCAGCAGTTGAATACTTGAAAGTATTTTTTAAACATGTAAATTTATGGTGATTTTGTCGTTTCAGTTTGAGTGCGAAAACGGAGGTTGCATTCCAGATTATTGGCTCTGTGACGGCGACAACGACTGCGGAGACGGAAGTGACGAACGACAGGAAAATTGCCCAGCGTGCACTCCCAGTCAGGTATATTATCGTAGACTTGGAATAACAATATATGTATATCTCTCTGCTGTAACAGTTCTTTCAAATTTTCTAAAATTGACAATTTATTGAACAGTTTCAATGTGCTAGTGGACAATGCATTCCAAGAGAATGGAGGTGTGATGGCTGGCCTGATTGTACCGATGGAAGCGATGAAACCGGAGACGCTTGTCAGTGCATGGAAGACGAGTTTGAATGTCAGCCCAGACCTGGTAGTGAGATGTTGGAGTGCATTCCCCTCGAATGGGTGTGTGATGAAGATGGTATTTGGGATTGTTATTATGGTAAGCATTGCAAGCAGATGCACAACTTTGAATATTTGTTTTATGTTTAACCATATCGCCATATTGATATTTACCGTTTTCGCTTGTTTTATAGGTGATGACGAAGCAAATTGCACAAGAAAGATCAACCCTCGCAAGAATATCAACAAGGTGCGCCCCACTCATCTGAAGCGACAAAAGGTCCGTAAAACTAAGCCAGTCAAACACTGAAAGAAGCACTACTAAGGAGTATACTGTAAGATCATGAAAACGTAGCTATCCATCAATACGTTTCATATCAATACCATATATTGTTTTACGCTGAATTTATTTTGTGATATTCCATGAAAATAAAAATATACATGTATTTATTGTGATTATTATTGATTCATGCAATGAATACCTTATTTATGTATCAATGCTATGCTTGATATGCAACTGTCAACTCAAATGACATTTAATGATTATCTTGCTTGTAACGATTACACGGCGTGGTACGAGGTTTACAAAAAATATGCACTTTTCAATAACAACTCAATTTAATAATTCTTCCTTATTCACTGATATTTTAATACCCTGTCGCTTATACATTCATACACGTTGAAACAGGAGGAAGCATTTAAAACGTCTCAGTATCATATATAGCGTACAACAAGAGAGAAATGTAGAAAACCAAGATAAAATGAAGCTACGTTCTTTTACCTTTTAAGGCACTACCTAAACGGGGAAAGCTTGTGATCCTGGTTATGCAAACTGACCAGATCAACACGGTTAAAAAATTAACATTTAAAGTGTTGTCATTCTGTGGCGTAGTTTGAATGCCACAACGGTGGATGAATAACACGTTATTGTGTACGTGATGGCTGAGATGATTGCGATGACAGAAAGGAAGAAACAGACGAGGCTTGTGCTTGTAAGGGAAATGAATTCCTATGCAAACCTGCGCCCGGGCCTTATCGTGGAGATTGTATTTCCCTAGTATATGTATACTTATTTAGTTTAGTAATGTTTAGTAATTTCGTTATAGACCTACTTATTGTTGCACTATAGCGGCATCAATAGATCAAGGTCATCAACTAGCAGCACAACTATCACCATAACAACTTTCTGTTCTATCCATTCCTATATT
>JAHZNE010007404.1:0-21057 GCA_027744055.1 Callyntrura sp. NNG-2020 | reverse complement strand
TTCAAAAACCCAGTCAGCAGCTATTACCTATGCTGAATAACCGGGCACAAAAATATTGACGTAACGTTATTGCCAATGTCAAATGTAAATAACTTATAATGCCAACTAATAACTGCCAATATCAATTTGAGACGTGATTGATTTTATATGCTGTGCATTTTCCCAAGTTTTTAAATACAAAAATCACACGACGTTATACGTCGGCCAAATCTAATTTTCTTTTACAAGAAGCTAGTTAGTCATCTACTAGATTGGAGGAATGGTTGAGAGTTTGGCTTTTCCTTGGGATAAATCCTCAACAGCAATGTATTGTTACTATATCAACTATTGTTTCGTCAGGTGGTCATTTCAATGTACTACTGGACCATAATTAGCAAAAATACGAAAGTAGTGTTCGGTTGAAAATTGTATGCTTATAGACCACGGCCACATGTGACATACATGAAAGAGTTTGAGACAAGAAATCTTACATTTTTACGTACATATTTATCAGTTTGGCTGATGCTTTTTGCTTCTAGTTCAGACATTACAATATGGTTTTATAAAGTAGTTTTTTGTTTCTTTTTAAACATTATACAGCTGCTTATTGGGCACAGCGACGGGAACCATCAATCATACAAAACGAAGTAAGTTACCACACCTTTAGTTGCAATCTGCAATGAATGATTAAAAACGACTACTTTGTGAAACTTTCTTTAACAGCAGATGTTTTCTTTAAGATGGAATGTCGTTTTTGCGGACGCCGAAAAACCAGATACCATAACAAAACGGTTGGAAATTGTACTTTTTGCTGACAACCATAATGGTTGTATTACTACCGAGTGATTCTTAACCAGTCGGGTAACTTGTGGTAAGTAATGTTCTTAACCAGTTTATCTACCCCATTTTGTTTGTGATTATGTCCATTATCGAAAATCAGAATTGATGAGTGAGAGGGCATTAATTTCCGTCCCCAAACAATTGCTACAGTGACAGTTAGTAATTCGTAAACTTAGCGTAAACATGGGAGAATTTTATAACATTTTCCCGTACTTGATAAGGTAAAAACCCTCATACGATATGGAGTCACAATGCAAATTGCAGAAATATGTTTTAATTCATAAAAATGGAAACCTACAAAGTTTTGTTTTCATTATCGCACATCATAATTTAAATATTATTCATTTTGCATAAATATTCTTACAAAAAATTAAGTTTTTATTTTCCTGCCAAAAACATTAAGGTAAAGACTCACGATTACAAGAATGTTCTTAGACAAAACGATATCGTAATTAACAATTTCTGCAGTCTAAGTTGTGTACGCGAATATATAGTATTGGACATCGAAGCAGACACACGCACGACGAAAACGTTTTCACCATCATTATCATTGAATTTCGACCCTGGTTTTTACTGTTGATGAAATGAAGTTGTTTGTATTACAGACTGTGATGTAATATATATTGTATTTCGACCGTTTATGGAGCAAGATACGCGTGGATAAAATGATTTGGAACTGCAAAAATAACAAAGTAATCGAATTAAACGTTGAACACGCTCTCATGTTTATATCTACGTTCTTCCGTAAAGTGTGCTTGCGCCTTACCTTATCGACGATACAAATTCATGACCATGGCGAAGTTGATCACTGATGTTATATTCCTGAGGAACGGGATATTCTACATCCTCTGCACGCACTGGTCCTTCTCCCCAAGGTCCAGCAAATGTAGGATACAAACTATCGGTGGCATTAAGGTTGAGACCCAAGGCCGTCAGATCAAAGCCAAGAGCTAGAGACACTAGATTAGGATCTGTTTCTGCCACGCGGATGAAAGTTAGCAGTCCAACCATACCAAACTGGTCATTCACCATACTCTTGGGGATATTTGTTACTTTTCCTACAAAAACACAGCATAACTTAGAAATTTTGCCAAGTACACCATGCATATAAAAAATCTGAATCTGAATTACCATCGGGAGATGTTAGTATTCCACGTTTCCTTTCCACCCTCTCCTGACTTTCACCTTGAACCGTATTACTACTACTAGGTGGGCGATTTTCCATAATTTTACCTGTCGTTTCGTTGGCGCTAGTCGTCGTGGGCATCGTTGTACCAGGGAGGGCGGGGAAATCTTCCGAGCTCATGGTGAAAGCACTAGACTCCGATTGAGGCGTCTTGACCATTCCTACTGTAAAATGTAAAATTAATTTCTTTTAATAAAAAAGGGTATTTAAATAAATTTGAGTAACACGCTTAGAGTCTGTCAGTCCAAAGCACAACTAGAACCGTTCTCTACTTCTAGCAGTGCAGCCAAACAGATCCACGCACTACGCACCATATGGTTTGGCTGGCAAACTTTGATGATATGAGTCGCCTTGTTGAAGATTACGACTTGTTAGCGAAGGAAATTCTGATGGGTCGAGTATTTGAGGATGATGATCTGAATTGGTGGGATAACCTGTGGGCGTTCTTTGCCCTCCAATTCCTAAAACTCCCATCCCACCTGGCATTGGACTAAATTTGCAGAAATAGACGTAAAAGAATTATTAATATTTTTCATTCATTGCTGGGTAATATGTAATCTATTGCTTCAGTTACGCGAGTCACAAATTAATTGACAATTGATCAAATAATTGAACAATAATCTACGCTTGTGAACAGAGGTGCACAACCTCAAGTACGGGAAAAGGCAGGATGACGGCAATTTTTTAAAAAGCGTCTAAGGTGAGCAATTGGTTATATACTGCTCAGAAATTAAGGTATTGTCTTCTACCCTAAATGAGCGTATACTCGTGGTTTTTAAGGAAAAAACGAGTTTGAAACTCCTTTTTTATACAAAATATAAGTATTTTCATTGCTTTTATGAAAAAAATGCGCTGATAATGGCGTTATCAACGCATTCTTCACAAAAAGGGGTCGCTAGCCTACTAGCCTCCGTTCTGTCAAAGGCGTTTGACCCCCACCGACCCCCCGGTTGTGCATCTATGCTTGTGAAGGAGAGCAAACAGAGAACGATAATTTACTAAATTCATTAAATACGTGCAATAATGATCAAAATACTGCACCAAATTATCAAACTGTCGGGGGTATCTGTGGAAAGTTGTAGTTAGTCCTAAATAAATAAAATATCAAGCACATTAACGTTATCCATACTTGCATAATATAGGCGTAGATAGTGTCATGTTGATTTCAGGTCATATTTCAGGCATGCAGGTAATATCACTAATATGAAGTTTAAAAGGTTGACTTATACTTTATCACAGGTAAACCATGCTGTTACATCTTAGAAATTATCATATCTTACCATAACATTCCTGAATTCATACATCTTCATACACGTTTCATCATTATCGATAAGCATTTTCGTATCGACAATACGTCAACATTTAGACTACTTGACAACGAAGGGCATTATTTGCCTTCATTTGTTTCTTTTCTCCCTAGACGACATTAAAGTGAAAACTTTGTTTCATAATATAATTTCATGGGTGAAGTAACGGCTTACGTCCCAAAATGACATTCCTTAATGTATGATGTCATGAAAAATCAATATTTTGAGTATACACGGTCATAATAATCTACCTGTGTATAGAAATGGATATAAAGTGTGTATCATTAGCCAAAATTGTTTCATTCATATTTATTGCGTGAAGACAATATAAATTTTTTTAAAACTATTTTAGTATATAAGTATATACATATCAGTTGTCATAGCTGATTGTGACTTTGAAGCAAAAACTCGTTAACTACATAAACCAAACGGCTATTTTTTGTATACAGATATGAATATTATATGCTTACCCTATTCCTAACATCCTTCGATCATGATGCCTAAGGAAGGGGGCATTTCTGCTCATACCTCCAGCTCCGCTCGGCATTTGGGGCATTCCTCTATTTGGACTTAGAGGAGGGCCACCTAAATTCGACGGGTACCCACCACTACCCCCAAAGGTGGGAGTTATATGACCACCTAATGAAGCGCTTCCACGTGACATGGACTGGTTTGCCATAATAACAATATCAATGTCAAAATCGGTAACACACAAACTAGAAACCTTGACTCACAAATATTTGATTCTATACTAGTACTAATAAAAGAATAATCTGAAAAGACAATTAATCCAGGTGACATATTCTTCCTTCCTATTACAATGAATACGGCATTTAAGAATTCATCTCCCAATCACCAAATGATCCTCAAGGAATAAACTTGTGACTTCAGCCGATCTATAAAATGGAATACAAAAATTGTAACTAATTAGTCCAATGTAAATGCGTACTAATATCAATATTAATAGATAATTATAGGTCCAGACAATCAAGTATGTTTCATACTGTCTCTAAAAAGTATTCTTAAGCTTGCTTATGGGACAATGTTAGGAGCTAGAATTGGCGGTATTCCCATAAACCTGCTACAAAAATAACTTTTTTTCGACCAATGTAAAATATATAAATATGAGTAACTAACGTTATTTAGTAGCTCTTCTTGACGTCCAAAGCAAACAGCATTTTCATCAAACACATTTGTGCTATATTTTTTGAACGAAAAGCCTAATCTTTCTTGTTAGGTTATCTTAAAACTTAATAATACTTTTTAGTTTTTAAGGTACTTTTTTCCTAATAGAACTATTAGCGTCTATTATAATCACTCCATGATTGACTAATGTGCTAATGACAACTGTGTGGAATCAGGCGATGATATTTTCCATTTTGAAACTGTAGTAAGTAACTTGTATTTATATACTTTCAACCAATTGAATGCTACACTATCAACTATAACTCACTGTAACGTTTAATTAAAGTTGCACAACGTCTTCTTTTTAATCTTGTTTCTTGTAACTGTTATTCCAGAGGGATTCTGAGTCATTAAATTCTACTTGCTGTTGTTGCTCACGGAATTACTTCTTGGAATACAAATCAGCTGTAATAAATTAAGTTATCGTACTAAATACATTTCAAAATAATTTACTATGTGAAGCGTAAATTGTACAGTCAAACAATGTTGAACGTTAACGTTACTACCGTTAATATTATCACTAAAGCTGTAATTTTTACAAAATTACAATACGTGCTCGTTTCAAAATAGCGTATCGTTTCTCTGAGTACATTGCCTCTTACATTAGCACAGATGACCGAGCTTAAACCTTTTTTTGTATTTTGTTCGTTTTCGTTTTTATTTATAATTTTTTGATTTTTTACTGTCGAATCAAACCAATTTCGAGTTTTAGTGTGAGTCTTACTGTAAACAAATAACAGTATCGATTACAATTAGCCTTTGGCTTTTCATTTTTATTACCACCATCACCTTTATAACAACATTTTCGTCGTTTTTTAGATAAACGTCAAAACCAAGTCCAACGACACCACAACACACTCTTTTGTCACACTTTTACTGTGTTTTTAACTACAAACTACACTAAATCTATTTATCTCATTTTTACTAGTCTTTTCTCTCTCGTTATTTATCTCCGTTCGTCCATTCTCTTAAATCTTATTGTCTCATAATCTGCCTGAGGAATATCACCACGATAAGACGATACAAATATTATTTTTTATACAGTTTTAAGTACATTATTATTTTGATACAAAAGACTTCCAGCAATTACTCTACCATTATCCTAATTAAGAAAGGATCGAGTAAGGAACACACGACAAACAACAAATAAACACTATTAGCAGCAATTGAAGTAATGGAGGTAGATCTTACTGATGTTTTTAACTTTTTTTTAAACAAGCTTGTTGTTATGATTTTGATGTGATGTTTTCTTTTCTTACTTTTCCCTGCCAGTTTTCTTTACAATAACAATATCTCCTTTAATCATATTATACACCGTCGCCGTCACCATATCACCCTCGTCGTGTTTTCAATAATATGCGTATACCCTTTGGTGTGTAGTTCTATATCTTCTAATGTATCGTTTGTTGTGTTCTGCGTTGAAAAAAAGCCTTTTCTGTGCAAACCAGCTTTAGTTAGAAGGTCTTGCGTGTTAAAGTTTCTTCGCTTTACAGTCAGTGCATCTCTCTGTTGTCAGTCAGTGGCTTGATTTGCAAAACAAGCACGAAAGTTGTTTGAGAAATCTGTTAGAAGTGCGTATAAAGGGGAAAAAAGCATTTACTACTTGCTACTACTGTTGTAGACGTAATATCATTACCACAACGAAATGTTAACGCTGTACCTTCTCTGCTGCTGGGTACATTGTGTACAACCAACACAATTTTAAGAATTCGCGGCTTTTGAAAACAGCCAAATCCCACTGATCACCTTGTTCCGTAATTGTAGCATCATTTCGTTGTCGTAAACAAGTTATATTCTAAAACAGCTACTGTTGTTTGTTATTGTGGCTATGAAATGCCATGTAGCGTAACACAAATTGCTGGATATTACAGTCCTACTTACAACGGCGCTGTAGCCGTAATAGGTTAGCATAGTAACTGACAGGCTGACATACACCTTGTTCATCTCAGGCATCATCAGAGTCGTATTTGCTAGCAGGCACAAGTATATAGAAGTGAGGCAGAAAAGGTGAAAAATGGATAAACCATTTTTTTTTCTTTGTAAGCGTTGTTATAAGAGGCGTTGGTAGGATTTTATCACTGACATCCTGCGTGCAAGCTTCGAAGATCAAAAGCAAGTTGTAATATAGCATGGCACTGTGTAGTACGTTGTCCACGGTTTTTTATTGGAGTTCCCTCGTTCGGAAGTTCTCGTTTGTAGACGGCCGAAGGACAGCACCAGAACATCAGCAGTCGAGAGAGACCACAAAGATGCCAGTAGCTCTTATAGCCAGCCGCAGTCTAATAGTACTACTGATGATGTGATGTTGGAAACGTAATACCTACTTACCTGCATTGCATGCAATACCGACGTCACTGTATATGTGTATTCTATTGTCCCAATGAAGTGTTGTAGGATACCATCATTCGTATACATATCACTTATCAGCACTATTACTCCTCTTATCGGACAGTTTAGAATCTTGACTACGCGTTCTGTAGTAATTGTATGGGGTATGGGTGCATAATGTTATTGGTTGGGGGTACACTTTTAGTGTATCGTTCTCCTTCGTTTAATATGGGATTGGACGGACTGTGCCGTTCACAAGTGAGGTTTGAAATTATACAACGTGTACTAATGCTTTACAAGATATTCGGTAGAATTGTGAACAGGTTGACCGATAACTATTCACTGTTACAGACGAAGGTAGAAGCCAGAGAACTGGTTGGGTGCACTTTGCTCTAGTGTTGAGCTGACTGCCTGCATTTGAATTGGGAGTCGGGAAAGCTCTGGTCGTTTGTGGTAGCTAGCAACTTTTGATGAGGAGAATGCTGAAACTGAGGAGCGCAACGGTAGAGAAGTGATTCTGGAGACTTCCTACCGGAAGGGGAGTCGGCAAAAAACCCAGTGAACAAAGTACCCGTGACTAGGGAATTTGAGCTGGAGTAAGCGAGACTGGTAATCAAGGAGAGTATTTTATTATTGCATGCATGCGTTGCATAGTGTGTGATAGTGATGATATTTATGATGATGCTCTTTGCAAGATGGCATATGTATTTGCAAGAAATTATACTTCCAGGAAATTTTCACTGTGCACTTAATTAAGGCAGACAAATCTTTGCGATATACATTGGAGTAGATTCTTAGTAGAAGAATTCTGAAGATAAAATTGAGTTGAACAAAACAGGCTACATGACATAGGAAAGTTACTATTTATGATTTATTCCCATGAATTACTATTCCAGTCTGGTTGGAATGTCAAGCAAGGTGAAAGCAAAATTATTATTTAAATTTAGGAATGATTTTAAAGAAACTCATCTCGAGCATTTTCCTACAATTCATTTCATTCTTTTGCTGTCACTCTGCTTATGCTTGTAGTCTGTACGAATCCATTTCAGTACTTGGTCACTCAGCTATCGGTCAAACACATGCATTGTTCGATTCGTAGTATACTGTCTCTCAGTTATCCAATCCATACATCAACTCGTCATTGTTTTTAGCTTCACTCAACGATGTGATGATGCGACTTCTCTGAATCAATGAGTCTGCTATTTACTCACTTGTTAGGAATTGGAATGAAAACGAATTCGCAATGTAAGTATGTGGTTGTACCATCTTTATGGATGGCTTTCCATGGTAGCTTTGTCTGTCCTTGCAGTTTGCAGTTATTGCGATATTGCGAATATTGTTGATGGTATTGGCGGCAGTATCATGCTATACCTATGTTTTATTACAAGACCAACGTTTTTCGCATTTTTTTACAACTAGCTAGCTGCTTGCTGCTTTATCTCTTGCAACAGTGTCGTCTTTGTGAGGGTAAGTAGTGTTAGATTATAAAATTGCATGTATATTACATGTTGAAGTAGACGTAAGCAGCATGTATTACTATTCCTAATTTACGGTGATCTAATGTGATGTAACTTTAGGCATGGCATGGTAACTTTGAGAAATTCTGTACAATAACTTGGGTCAATTATACAAAATGAGCATACGAGTCAACCCCTTCCCCAGGGGAATGGGAAAGCATTAGGTTCGGTTACGTTACAGCATGTAACAAGTGTCATGTAAGTTATGTTAATGAGCAATGGTTATTTAACGGCATTTTTAAATCATCAATGCTTAGTAATCGTATTATGCCAAAATTCTAATAATAACTTTCCCTATTAAAGTATACCCCAGGGTACCTCTATGGAAAATTACAAAGATCACCGCTAGGCAGGGATTGGGTTAAGCCCCTGGATTATACTATACTTATGTTACCTGAACTCGTTAGGATAGTTTAGGCCCTACCAACGGATGTACAGGTTTTATACAATATCCCGTAGAGACGCAGAGACAGAGGCAACTACGGTGTACTAATCGGCTGCCACAATTGAGATTTTACTTTTACAGAGTGAACTTTGAAAGTAATTCGTAGTTAGGGATTACATGTAAGAGGCTGATAGTGGCATGACATCACAGCCCGACGGACAGATGAAAGGTATTTACCCTCTAAACGCTTATTTGGTACTTTTTTAAAATATTTATTGTCGGAGTACTACTGTTTTCGCCTTTCGGCAACGGAACGCCAGCACTGCATTACTAATAAATTGCATCGGTCGAGCAACTTTTTATTCAGCCAGGCCTTGTCTATACCAAAAAAATTATTATACTTTGAAGTTTTGCGCTTTACTCTATAAGGAGGTGTTTTATCAGTTTTTGCTCACTATCATTAACTACTGAATTGCTGATCTGTTACAATCAGCCAGACTGCGGTGATACATGCAACATTAACTTGGAACAAGTACAGCGCTTTGTGTAATGTCGTGTCCTTCGTCGTTTCTTGTTCTTTCTTTCTTTGGTTTCTCCGGTCTTTATTAGGCATGGCAGTCAGCCATAGCCGTAGATATTTCTCAATTCCAGCCGCCTCGATGCACGTTAGCTCATACACGTTCATCATACACGCACATACGAAATTCTGCTTTCCAAATCAATAAATTTAGTGGTTCTAAACAGCGCATAGAATAGCCAATTCCTGCAGGTCGCCGACGGCAAAATAAAGGCGAGAACCCTGTTTTGTCCAAAGATAGCATATGTGACATCTCCTGAAAACATATCGAGACATTAATGGCTGTTTGAATAAATTCTATAATTGCCGTACCTACCATAGCTATTGTTACCGTTATCAAGTGAAGCGCCAAACGCCTTAAGGTTTTTCGCTCGTGTGTCTACACATTGATAACTTGTTCCTTCTCTGATCTATTACAAAAAACTGTTTAAGCCAACCCGACCTTCCCCCGGATAAGATTTCGTGTATCTCTAGTTGTTAATTGTTAAGTATTATAATTATTAAATTATTAACTCGACTATTGTTGTTGTTAGCTGAATGTCGCCTCCATCGACGAGCAGCTTTTTATTCTTCTGTTATGCCTCACCTCACCTACTACTTTTTGCCACAAGTTTTATTCCTTTCGCTCTCCATTCGTTTTTCGCTTTCTCGCCCTCTCTGGTTGGTTTCCATTTTTCCATAGAACGTTCTCCTCTACCCATTCCCCACCACCGTTTTTTATCATGCTTTGCCATAGCATCCATCCTCCTGCTTGCCTGGTGAATCATTGAATTACACGCACACTCTGAGTCTGAGTAATACCAGAAATGCTTTTGTTGTCGACTGCAGTAGTTAGTAGTAGCAGTAGCAGAATAGCATCGTAATTGAACAAAAGTGGTATTATGCTGATCTCCACACGTTTGCTTGTTCGGCGTTCTACAGTCTGCGCATCGAGTCTCCTCCACTGAGCAGTCCCTAACAAAAAATTGAACCAAGAGTTAACAAAGATGATGATGATAAATACACACACAAAAGTTTGTACTTTGTACTTACATGTCGAACAAAGTATTTCTAAATGGAGAGGTGGTAGCCGACCGTCTCGTGTCGTATATGTTAGTCAAAAAGTATACGTATGTGCCATGTTTCCCATATAATATTTCGGTCTTTCTCTGCCTGTATTATAAATATAGTTATAAGTCATAAAATTCCTTGTGTCTGCCTGCACTCTCCTCGTCTCGCTCCCGTTGATCTTTTGCTACCCATGTAATATCCTTTGAGTCCATTCCGTCTCCCCTTGCCTTGCTTAGAGTTTAGTTAGATTAGGTGTAAAAGACATCGTCATCGCCAGCACCAGATAGAGAAGTAAGTACACGGAGATGGGGTAAAATTGTAAAAAATTAACAAAATTAGTAATCATAAGATTAAACTTGATAGAACACGTATTTATACGTATTTGTAGATTCATCAGACTTTTAGTTTCGCATGAATAATTAACCGGAGTTGTGGTTTGTAGTAACTACACACGTCCTTTTTGCTGTACTTGCATGCATGGTTGTAAGTGTGTGTGAGTAATTACTCAGAAAAAAATATTACTTTTTGTGCAGGGTTTTCGGCAACGCGACTCAAGCACTTAAAATTTCTCACGGGTTCATTGCAGTCGTCGTCTAGGAACGTGTAACATAGAAAGCAGTTCATAACTCGGTGGAGTTTTCTGTGGAGGAATCGTTATTTGTTCCGAATTGTATTTTGACAGTTTTAAAGAACATTTTGTCTGTGGGCTGTGTGTCAAAGGAAAGAGAGGTATCCTTAGTTGTTTGCATTGATATCTGTAGGTTGAGAGTTGTCTTCAAAATTAGCCACTGTTAAACTTATACATGTATCGTTACTTTTCAGTGACTTGTCTTCCCTAATCCAGCAATAATAATGCCAGCTGCAACCACAACAACGACAGTTGCTCCTGAGCCCCCGCAGCAGCAGTTGTGGTACCGGCCCACCGGAGACAAAGTCTTAGAGCCTTTTTCGTCCTCAATTACCGCAGCCGAACATAAAATTCGTAACCTAGAAAAGAGAAAGCAAAAATTAGATCAATACCGCAATGAACAAGCCGACGGAAAAACTCTGAATGCTGATCAACTTGCCGCTGTCGCAAAATACAATGAAGTCATCCAAGTTTTGGAACACAATAAAGAACTGGTCTCATGCTTACGTCAAGTCCATCAACAAACAATCAAGTTCATCAAGCAGGAGTTGAGGAGAGAGAACGCGGAAAGGAACAAGTTCATTTTATCTCTGCAAGCCGGATTAGACCAACTTGTAAGATAATTAAGCTTGAGATATACAATGATAACCCAAATAGGTATCGTGGACGGTTTCAAATAATAAAATTTTACCAAACTTTCTTGTCCTCCAGCAAAATCCTAACGTTCAACATGATTTTCTGGTCGGTGAAAATGGTGCGCAAACGATGACTAAAGAGGATCTTGTAGAACTGACCGAATTGTCGAAGATGCTGAAGCCTTCCCTGAGAGAGTCCGACTTTGCGTCAAAAATTGAAGCAGGAGCTGAAGTGGTCTCGAAACTTTTCGGTACGTACAAGAGAAAAACTACTAATATTAACACAGCTTATATTAGGAACTTAAATGGATTTGTCTTTTGTAGAATCGAGGGGTAAAATTAACAATAAACCTAGCCAACAAGTCAAATCTCTGATCGACTCAATAGTTGAAAGTCAATACTTTGCATCTGGTCCTGCTACGGTTGTTCCTATTGAAACGGTGGAAGAAATTGTCCCTATCGCACAGGAAACTTCTATTCCGGTTCATGTACCCGAAGTATCAATTGGTAATAACAATCCGGTGTCTGCTCAAATGACGGTTGGTTCCCCTATACATATCCTGAAAAACTATGCTAAATTTCTACGCACGCATGCTTTTTCAGATTTTTATATTTTTCACCCCATTTGATATGTAGATGGATCCAGCGGCGTACAGTTTTATGCAAGAATCCCAACTAGAAATCGAATCCCCCCACATGGATCCAGCTGTTGTTGCGGTCTCCTCTTATGCACCTCCTCCACCACAAATTCAATCACAACCTGATGCAAATCACGTATTTACCACGGATCCAGTCAATGAAACGATGAGTACCATTCAGTCAGGTATGCGAGATTTAAATTTGAACCATAACATGAACTCCCACAACAACGGCGAAGAGGAAGAAGATTGGGAAGATAAAACGCAGGCTGCAACATTTAATAACACGTCATCCGTTAATGGGAACACAAAAGATGATGAGGGTAACACAAAACTTTCATTTATTTACTGCCTGTCATAAATGCTACTTACACAACAAAGCATGTAACCGTAGCAATACTTATCTTTATAGGTAACAGCGATGAAGTAGGTAGAGGCTCGTTCCGTGGAAGAGGTGGTGGTAGGGGACGAGGCGGGGGTGGAGGTAGAGGTTATAATGGATACGGAAACTCAAGGCCACCAAAGAGCAACAGGGGTTTTAACCAAAGTCGATACTTCCGCGCCGATGCTGGTAAGTTTTGCTACAAAATTAAATCCACATATTTATGTATCTCTACGTACCTTACATAATGCAGGAGTGAATATAAACAGCGCCAGCAGTTCCACCTGTAGAATGTACAGACCATCTTAGAATCAAAATATAGTTACGATAAAAAATATTGTTTTATTCTCTATATTTTAGCCGAAACGGCAGATTACAGAGGAAAAGGTGGAAGAGGATTCTCACGGTCATTCAGAGGAAACGGAAACGGACCTCCATCAAGTACTGGTGGCCCATCACGTCGTGGAGGCCGAGGAGCTCCTAAATCTTTTAATGGTAACCATGAAAATCGCTCCACAGAATAACTGTTTTGTTAACAAGAATATAAGCAGACTGGCTATAACTGTTCTCAATTCTTTAAAAACAATATTTTCAACTGGTAGGTGTAATAACTATACCATAACATTGTCTATCATTCATCATACTGCTAGTGAAATCATATTTTCAATTATGCGTACTTATAGAAGTATGCAGAATGCGTCACGTTACATGAGTAAGTAAGTAAGCACCTTCCGAAATAATATGCCATCACAACTATTGTCATCGTCATTACTATCCCAGTCCTGTGGTTTGCCTTTAGTGTCGTCGTAATTACTGTTCCTAATCGTACTTTCTTTATTTGTTCATTTAATACGTTTTGTAAATGTTAATTAAACGATTTTCCATTTCTGTTGCCAATTGGAACTCTGACAATTTCACTCGTTGTTCGTTTTTATTCCTGTTTCCGTTACAATTTATTATTATTATTATTATTAATATTATTATTATTATTACTCCTAATATTACCACTATTATCACCTTTTTGTACATTGCAGGCTTTTTTGGTATATACTTTTTAAAGCATTTGTAAGAGCGTATCAAGTAATAAAGATGAGAAAATGCAAATACTTTTCATGCCTATGCCGCTCATGGAATAGACTAACAGTGGGTACAGAGAATTTATCTGCATATTCCCATCAAAATCTATAGAAACTTGCTTAAAATGTAGTGAACACATGAAAGTAGTTACTCTCTTCAGTTCTTTTCATTGCTATGTTCACTGCCATCGCATATTCCAATGATAAGTTAGTATTTCAAAGACATTTCGTCACATTGCTCACTCTCGCTGTCATCACACTCAGATCTATCGAGAAACGATCAATATATAAAAATTTCGTCGGTGACGGTGTTATCAGGTTGTATTTTGGTCTGTCCTTTTGTCGCTGCTTAATTTTTCCAGATTAAAGATTACATCTCTCTAGTAACTGATAATGGTTAAAGTCGCTAAAATTGTAGACATACGATATATCACAGACTTTTAAATATCGATCGTATGCATGAACACGATGATATAGCAGTTGCCCACCCACACTATCATGTAAGAAGGAGAAAAAACCTTGTGAAAGTAGCTTAATTATTACATTAAAAATGAAAATTTAGTATTCAGTACTCTTATTGTGCTTGTGGTGAAATGACGAAGACATGCAAAAGTGAACTCTACTGTTTATGAACTCTACTGTTTAAATATTTATTTATGTATTTAAAACTATCAGTAAACCGTTCAACCATTGGGATGTGATAACTAACAGACAACCGTTACAATGAAGTGGTATATCAATTAGATACAGACAGCACAGTAACAGTTAGGCACGGTTCTGTTACTATTACTCAACAAAGTGGCCTGTTTTTATAGTAAAATGGGTCTATCAACCGTCGACCAAAACTCAGATTTACGTTAATTAACGTTACGTTAAAAAACTTTCATGTCCTTTCCTTAAAGGGTCTTCATTCCTAAAAAAAATATGAAGATATACTGAACCGAAAAAATTTAAAAATAATAATATCGATGGAAATTAATCTCACGTGCTTTAAAATCTCGATTGCCAGAGTAAACAAGAAAGCCAACCGTTACCGGTAGTCGTTATGCAGTCTGATTCGTCTGTTTTGTTAAGATACTGTGGTTGTTTGCCCACCTAAATCTCAAATTTTAAGATCGTTTTAACTATATAAAATGTTATAAATTAGTAACTACGATTAAATCAATTATCAAGTTTCTATACTCAGCTTCTAAGCGGCAATAATTGCTGATTTCAATGGATTTTGTCATATTTGATCCAAATTAATTTACTCAGTCTGTAATAATCTGGACATGTAATTTATATATAAATCTCAGCATAGCATGATATATAAAATTTAAAATAAACTATAAAATCGTTTTGCCGATACCTTAGAACATCGTCCCCGTCCCAGTGTTAAATTCGATTATCCTACCTACATTAACGAATATGTAAGGCTTGAACCTAGACTTCAAAAAATGGTCGCTGCGTTTGTAAGGGTACACTACATCTTTTAATCTGAGACCAAATATAATCTGTGTTCTGTCCCATCTTATTTAACGATCTTTTTTTAAATGATTTTAAGCCTAGATAATTTACAAATATCGAAATATCTAAGGTTTCTTCAGTAGAGACAGGGAATCTTCTCTTTTTTACTCTGATAATTTCAGACTAACTATTTAGAAGTAAAACTTCTTTTTGTTACCAGCTGATAGCCTTCTGCATTAGCCAAGGACAAACTAATGTAAATGACAGGGACGATGTTGCATAATAACACAGAAGTTAACAGTCGACGAATCTAGGACAGATTTAAAACGCTTTAGACCTGGAAACCTAATTCCTGTCTTTGCTGAAAACAGAACGAAATACGTTACTTACGGCACCGCATGCAAACTTAAGTAAACAAAATCTCCAAACTCATTGCTCGACTGAAATATAAGCTTACTGGAGGTTCTGTAAATTTAATATAACTCATAGGCATTGTGATTATTATTGACCATTTAAAAGAAAAACGTTGTTTCAACAATATCTTGTGGCAATTGCTATATGGAATTACTGTCTAAATATGGGATGAGGACTTGTTGTTTTCTTAAACAAAAAAAAGATCAAAAATATTATCCAGTAGTAAAAATACAAACGTCCAACGATTTGCTGAAGTTAAATGGTTTATACAATTAAAACTAATTTCGGCAGCTAAAAAGAGTTGTTCTTATCAGTGCTATACCGTCAGTTACTTCACAAAAGAAGACACAGATATACATGCCATTATTGACTGGATGCGTTAAATACAGTACATCATATATAGTACGTTTCTCTCCAACATTTTCAGCAAAAAAAAATAGTTGTGCGCATTTCTGCCGCCATTATAACAAGATTTCCTCGATCCAACCTAGATTAAATATGTTGTTGTGGTACATGACTGTCATGTTATTTGTTCTGCCGCGATTAGTAAAATGTTATATACACGACTATATAATAACTATGATTAACCTTTAACACTATCTTCGTTACTTGTAACTTTTATGATTATATCTACTACTACAATTATGATTGTAATACCTGTATTGTTGTGTAGGAAAATATATTAGGCAATTAATTAATTATGTATGATGTAACGTTGAATTTAAATCCGCCAATTCTTTTTAAAAACGAACAATAATGATATATTATTATATAATGTTACATTGTATAACGACGTACATGAATATTGATTATAATTTGAATGATTTGAAAAAAACTATATATTATA
Organism: Callyntrura sp. NNG-2020; assembly: GCA_027744055.1. Classification (NCBI taxonomy): domain Eukaryota; kingdom Metazoa; phylum Arthropoda; class Collembola; order Entomobryomorpha; family Paronellidae; genus Callyntrura; species Callyntrura sp. NNG-2020. The sequence continues at coordinate 4,637 of JAHZNE010007404.1, read as the reverse complement.
TAGTGAGAAGAGACTACACCTGGATGAAAGAGGTAAATAACTAATACGGAATTGAATCTGCCGATAGTTAAAAATTAAAACATATTTAATAATAAATAGAATTTATGATTAACAAACTTACATGTTTCGTGTTCAATTGACTGTTCTAATTATATCCTAGTTTGATTATTGGGCGCTGTAATCTTATTTGTCTTCACTGTTGTACAACAAGCTGGTCAAAGTCATCGATACAGAGGGTCTTTGCTTTCTTTGTAAGCGATGATCACTTCTTCATCCGTTATAACTTGGCACAGCTGACAACGGCAAAACGTTTCCACCAGCAATTCTGCTGCCTTTCGTCGTGATCTTATTTATTATTTATTAGATTTTAATGTGAATAGGGCATCCAGCCAGTTAATCGCACTGTGTTGGTGTTACATGCCATCTGTCTTTTTGTCTTAACTTTCTTTCTTTAGGAGACAGTTTTTTATTATTGCCTAGTAAGTACTTCTGTCTGTGGAAGATTACGGAGTACAATATTGGCTAACGTCGATTTTGTCTTCTCTACGTTAAAACGGACTGCCGTGTGGGTATTGGGGTATATGACAATATTTCAAAATATCAGTTTCGCTCAAGATTGGCGGTCATTGACCTATCTCTAGTATTTTCATGAGCTTCTTTGTACAGGCAAAGAGATTTTCGAAGTATGGGAAAGCCATTGACCATTGATTAAACAAACAATTACTTTTTAAACTATATTTGGCAAATTGAAATATACGTTTTGCAAAAGAAATTTTCCAATGTAGGATGCCAAATATCCATGTATTCGGGCAAAGCCTTTTAAGTCCAGTGACTGTAAATCAGCAAACAGTGATTCTACTTGGAACAATACAAAATTTTGACGTGTTTAATTAATAACCGTTCAATTATATCAGCAATCGCTATATTTTCGTGTAAGTTTTCGAATTTTCTAACCCAGTTACTTTAGGACTGTAACTAGTGAGTTCTATCTTACGCCCAGAATTAGAATCCACCATCCAACCGGGTAAATCAGAATACCATACCGGGGTATATCATACTACATGGGTAAAAATGTACAACTTTTTTAAAACAAGTTTTGAGCAATCCAAGGTTTTTCTGAGGAATCCACATTTTGTCAACGGTTGTTGTAATTTTCAATCAGATTTATACAAATAATAATATTATATTATGGTCAAATACCTCTTACCCGGCTCTCTTCTTATGGTTCATCATTTTCCTAGATGCCATTAGCATTGCTGTAGAAAACTAGCTCCTTGTTCATTTCGTCGTCATCCGCCGGCCCCGATCCATCCACGTTATCCTTCCATTTTCCTTTCAGCACCGCTACCGCTTTTTCAGTGTATATGTTTGCACTGCGAGACGTTCAACATTGCCATTGCTAATACGCGTTATTGGTTCGTCATGGAACAATAATTTCGCTGTTACGATTCCGTATGCGGCGAATTCTCTATTATGAGACCAGGGAATAGGGGAAAAGACAAAACAACAAGTAGCCACTGCACTGTGGGAAATCATTTCCCATAGCCTCCGCTGCGTCTTCTCAACTCAACGTTCAACCCAACCAGTCTGCATGCATCTTTGTTTCTACTAAAATATTTCTCTCCCACACCCAACAACTCTTTCGGCCTTTCTTTCCCAAATTCCCAACTTTGTCTCTCATGCAGACAGACTTTGTCCAAAAGACATCACACCTTGAGTCATGGATGATGAAGCCGAAATAGAAAAAAGCTAAAACTAGTTGTATAGATGTATTTACCAAAGGTATACATGTAGGAGTGAAGGTGAGTCATTGTAAATGACAAATCCAATGAACCATTTACAATCAAGTAGCTGATTCATTTTATCGTGAATGCAACTCCGGTCCGAATACTTCAACCGTTTCACCATCAGAAATTTTTGTCATTGTAAATATCTCTCTATTATACTGGGCTGCTAGGCAGTAGAAGTAAAATGTAACTATGATGTAAAATGTAGATTGATACCCAACTGTGATCCTTGCTTGTTTTCATCGATTGATTGCTGGAAGTACTCCAATCCGGACACTTAATAAAAAAATACGCACCATTAAACAATCCATTATCTTTACGATTCGAATCATATCGACTAAATCGGACCTGTAACCACATCATATTCCACAATACCGGTTCCTTTACATTAATTTTTATACTTTAACCTTTAAAAGGGGTGCCACATATGCACACTTACTTATGTTAATATGTTAGGTTTTTGATATCACGATGATTTTCACGTATCGAATGTGGAAACACCTAATCAAATAGGATTCACTTTGTCTTAAAATTGTCACAAAACAACATCGAGACATGATTTCTAACAAATGTAGTTATATGCCATATATATAAGGGGGACATTTGTTGCAAGTTTTCCACTATAGACCCGTAATAAACCGTCGTGTCATGCTGCCGCGCTACCCGTCCTTTCCCTTTAAACTTGACGAGGGATCACACCAGAGACCAGAGTCCATGTTTCTCAGAATCGCTTCTAATTCACATATATTCACATACATAGTGCACTTGCCTCGAGAATTCAATGAGCTGTTATTTCGATTTTATCCAATAAATGAAAAAAATCCCGATGACATTCAATTTTTCACTTTTCATATGGAGTTTAACATGGGAAAATGAAAGTAATAGTCCCCTTCTGCTAATATTAAAATGTTTTGAAAATTCAAAATATTCATTTTTGCCAATCCGGTAAGTGAAAATTCTCCACTAACTTAAAGACAAGTAGAAACAAGAAACATGCATGTAGGAGAAAATACTCAACTTTGATGAAAAAGAGATAATAGCTGCAAAATTGGTAAAATTGAAAATTTGAACGTTTTCATCACAGAAAGATCAGAAATTTTCACTTTCTGTATTTTTTCTATATGTTGTGGAGAACTTTCATTTGCCGGATTGGCAAATAATGAATACTTGGGAAATATGAGCGGGAAACCCTTCTGTCACTTTCATTTTCCCTTATCATGATAAGATAAGTGCTCTATGTAAATAAGAAGCGAGTCTGAGAAAAGTTAGAACGCTCCGCCCCGATCATCCTTCGTAATTTAAATGACACACTAACTACCGGTCTCTGATGAAGTTTTTATTGTGTTCTTATCTTAGAAACGAACGCATATTTTAAAATGTTCACCAATCGATAACTATGCACCATAGATCGGAAGAATTCCAAGATGGACCCCAGGTCATTTCACAAGGGTTCCGGTGGGGTCAACTTTCAAATTTAACGGCACTATCCCAAAATTGGTATACAGGTGCCTCTTAGCGAAGAAAAAATCACCGCGTTGCGTTGACCCCAGTGACTCCCAAGAGGGCGAAAACGATGAAAAATTGTTTTATTAATTGCTCGTAAAGAAAAACGATTATTGAAATTCTGTTTTCATCAATAGCTAGCAACTTCAGATGACCTTGTGGTTCTACTTTTGTCCCTAGGTCAACCCCCGGGGGTAAACTTTTAAATTTAATATAAAACCAAGCTGAAAATTGGTATACAGATACATCTTGGAAGATATGAATTTTTTCCAACTTTCACCAGGGTTGGTTCACCCCGGTAGAGCCCAAGTGGCGTTCAAGTTCCGAAGTTGTTTTAATCAATACTCGTGTCTGATAACGCGTTTGGATTAGCTCATTTTTGCGTTCTTTGAAATTCCTTTGCTTATCTATAAACATCATTGGCTTTCTGCCTAAAGTAACACCTAAATGTACGAAGTATTTTTCTGACAGTAAATTATAACTGCAAATATATGGTTTGGAAAAGCTATTTTTTTACTATACAGGACTCAAGGTCATAATTTGGACGACGGAAGTTTTAACATATAGTAAATTTTTAAGGGAAATTGATGTGCTAAACAAATATTTGTCATTTCCAATGCAGCAGTGTTACTTTCTCTTTGTCCCAAGCACAGCACAGGTTACGCATCAGTATTATTAAGATACACTGGAATTTGGTACACAGGTACCTTTGGTGCTACTATAACGTTTCACAAAGCTTGACTTTGATTGAGTGACCCGTGTGACCTCCAGAGGTCACTAAAGGTCATCATATTGTTTCATTCACTGCGTCAACACGTTAACTCCGTTTAAATTCGAGTTTTCGACAAACAGTTAGTTTGGTCCATGGCTTTAAAAAATTGTAAACACGGACAATTTTAGTCAACCCCCCGGGGGGAACTCGAAGGGTAAAAGTCTAAAACACGTCCAATTGAGCCGAAATTTGGTACACATATACCCTGTACTTTACTATAAGGTTTTAAAACACTTTGACATCGATTGGTTGACCTGTGTGACCTCCAGACGTTAAACATAGTACAATACAGTGTATCTTCTTTACGACGTTTACAACGGTTTATTACATTATTATTTGGTTTTGAACAATTGTGAGTATCTGTCATATAAAACAAGACTGCGTAAATCCATGTAAGCACAAAAGCATTGCATGTAGCAGGTGACCTACGTTTTCATTGAATTGAATGATATATCATTAATATACACTACTATAGTTTTATCTCAAAAAGTTTTGACGGTAGAAATTCCTGAAAGTTTCTGTACTGGGGTATTAAGATGCGTAGATGTTCATTCTGTAAAAAAATCATCGGTGCC
>JAHZNE010007403.1:0-12006 GCA_027744055.1 Callyntrura sp. NNG-2020 | reverse complement strand
CCATATTGAAGCAGTGAATTACGTAAGGATGCATCCCGTCGTATGATCCAGTGATGTGCATTTGACAGAGGCGTAGGAAGGAGTAGATCATCGTTTCACACTGAATGGAGAAGTTGACGGTGAAAAGAATTAAGCTTTTCGCATCTCGGCACATTCGCAATTTATATTCTGCACGGGAACGTCCAGTCCTCACTGGTTCAAAAGGAATTGCAAAGAAGAAACGGGACACGAGGCGATAATACACGTAAAGGAACAAAAGGGTTCGTCGTGAGATCATGATAGCAGTCAAAAGTTAATATTCCGAGGTTTAAGAAAATTTTGAATTTAGTGATATTTGTTGAAGCCGAGAAGTTGGAACAGAAATGTGATTGCTAATGAAATATGAAGACTAAATTGTATTGTATTACCGAGTCGGCGAGAATTGGCGTATATACGTACCGCGCAGCTGGATATCATATTAAATTTTAAATTATCGACAAATTGATTAAAGTATAAATTTTTATTAGGCAATAGCAATTACACTTTTTTAAAACAAGAAACAAATTGTTTTGTAGAGTAAAGTAAGCAACTTCAAACGTCAAATAGCACGGTTGCCGGAACAACAATTAAAAAACAGGTCAATTTATGAAGTACTATTTAAGACGTGGAGAAATTTATCTATCCAAACTAATCTAGATAGCCTTCATATGCGTACAGAAATTCAGATGGTAGATTCGTCGTTTCATGCAAAGCTGCTACCTCAAAATTTAAAAATCGACGGAATTTGTGCGTACGCTGTATTTCTCGTTATTACGAGTCTAATGTAAAAAAAATCTGAGGAAGCACTTAGCCCCATGATCAAAATGTTGTAGGGTTTACCTGGATTTCCTCTTTGTGACAAAAGGAATAAGGATAGAACCAATATGAGTTTTTATTTTATGCCTGGTCAATGTCAATTGTCAATATTGTTGATTTGACCCTAAATGCTAATTTTTAAATGTTGACCATTTCAATGAAGGGCCAAATATGATAGTTCCCGACTGAGGTAAGCAATTTTGCTTTTATTTACAAAATCATCCGAGAAAACCCTGTTTATATTTTCCCATCAGCGGAAACATTACTTTACTTCCTACTTCGTTCTTGCGTCGTCAAAACCCTATCCTCTCAAACAAAATTGTAAATGCATTTTCATCAATCTTAAGTTTCTCAATCTCGGACTCGGTTGAAACTAACTGTTCATTAAGTTGTATATTAAGGCAAACAATAAACAAATCCATGGATTAAAAGTTTTCATATCAGAAACAACAGACAAACTGGCAAACACGTTTTCAATTTTAAAAATCATTTTGTACGGTTACTTGCCTAATAAAAACTAATTTCATTGAAATAAATTAAGACTCTCCCACCCATTTTTAATGTATAAAAGCAAACTAGGAAGCCAGAAAATAATAAGTTTTCCACGTGCTTCGGAATTGCTTTTTGAGTTCTTGGGAATTTATTAGTCACTTCTTAATCGAATTATTGTTTGTTCGAATGCTTGTAGCTCCATAGTCTTTTACCAGACAATTAAAACCGTACGAAATAATAGAAGTGCCATACTTTCTACATTTGAAGTAAAACAATTAAAGGAATAAATTGTTTGTTACGTGAGGAAAATATTAGAAACAGAAGTTGTATAAAAAATATTAGTGGCGATGGAATTTTGTTAAAGGAATATATGTAGGCCTGTCGAATGAAAGATCCCCAATGGAGAACTTACATGATGTCAATAAATGTGATGAGGAGTCGATCACTGCACTAATTGTTTTACAATTTATCAACATAAAATGCGCCTTACAGAGAGTGGATGTGTAAACAGTTTTCACGTGTATCTGATTGAGCTCTATTATTATTCGGGGTTAAAGCAATAATATTTTGTCGTGAAGATAAAACCCAACCGTTTTTTTAAGAAACACCTTTAAACATTAACATAATATATAACAGCATCAGTATTTTACGTTATTAATAACTAGAAGATATTGTTACTTAACGCAATGATTGTTGTTGTTTTGAATAAGTAAAATACCATTTTGTATGCCTATTTTATGAGCTATAACTTATGAAGTATAATCTCACAAACTTGACCTAATTCATAAATTGTAACAGACAAAATAAAATTAACCCAATTCGATGCAACGGCAAAAAGTAAAGTTATTTCACCCCGTTAAGTTGGAACATTATTCGTACCAAAGATGAATCCATTAAATCAGAAGGAAATTTCCAGAGAGTTTTTGAAAAATGTTGAATAGATAACATGATTTCTTATTAACTTATTGCCGTAAACAAGTTTTTGCTTGTAGACCGAAACTAAGTAAGTGGTCCGTTTACGTCAAATTAAAGGGGAGGGATTAAATGTTTAAGAAAACCATTTAAGGCAATACAAATATTTTGTTTTAGCAGAGCATATAAAATTAATAACGAAGAATGACCTGTTTATCTTTCAATTGTAAAATTTAATTGTATTGAGATATATGTTATATTTTACCGAACTTAATTTCATCCGCCCCAATTTTAACCTGACAAGACTCACTCTTCTTTCTCTGTCTTTATTCTTAATATAGAAAATGACAATTATTTTTTATTTGTAAATGTAATTGTAATTGTAGTAATACTTGACCTTATAATCTGTTTGGATTGGTCATAAAATGATGAGTTTATTTGCAAATTAAAACTAAGATACAAGTTTACATCTTTAAATTTAAATTATTTCTATTATAAAAAAAAACTTATTTACCCGGCAATAATCTATATAAGATAATACATAGCTAGTAAAACAATACATACACTTAAAATTTTATTACATACTGAAATGTATATGCTACCACTAATAAAAATGGAAATGTTCATATAACTCATAAAATGAAACATTCACGTTTTATTTTTCTATTCATACCAATCCAATTTTGCATTTAGATTACTAATACTCTCTACAATAACATAACTGTTGCAGAAACAATTTTCACATAAATTGAATAATAATACAGGGTTCCCCATCTTATTTGAGACACTATGAAAAATGTGCTAACGTTTTGTTTTATTATGGAGTACCATAACGCGATACCTCATTTGATTCTTTATTCTTTAAGCTATCGGAATATACTTTGCCGTTAAGTTCTTGGCGAAAGCTAATTTAAAAAATCGTACTGAAAGATGTAGTACTTCATTTTGACGTTTCCAGGCAGAAGAGGAAACTTAAAAGTGTTCAAAACAAGAAATCTCCGAACTTACGTGGATATAAATCAAAGTACAACTTGGATCAATCCGTCGTTACGCCACTCGAACTCTACGTTTTATAAAGTAGGGAAAATTGAAGAAATTTGAACTTTTTCAAAGAATATGTCATATATAAAGCTGGACAAACTCATGTTTCAAAGAAAACACTGTAATGCCTTCCTAGGACCCTTCGGAAGATATCGACGGTAAATCCATAGAATCTGATATAACGTGTAGTACTGAAATCACGCTGACCTGACATGAAAACCACACTGAAAATATTTCCAAACATGAACCAGCAAATTCAGTGCCAATGAATACTATCAGATTTTGGGTTATCAGCTTTTTTGCTGTTAGATAGAGAATCGTTTTCTCTACAAGAGCATTCGGATCGTTATCCAGTCTTGCTGCATCATAAAAAAGGTGAATACAAAATAAATGCAGTGCTGAACATTCCAAAAGTTTCGTAACAACTTCTTCCAAATACGCAAAAAGTTTCCCCTAAATTTTTCTATCAGCTTTCTGAACCCGGTCTAACGATCATGAATTCTAGTATTTAAAAAGGATGCACATGACAATGGGGCGGGTGAAAAAACTTAATTCATGAGCTCCCATGATTTATAGCAAAATGTCAGTGTCTCAAATTAGACGGGGAACCCTGTACAATGTAATTTTGAAGTTAAAACCATTGCATCTTTAATTACTATATAATAATGAAGTTAATTTACATAAAATATAAAAAAATTATCTCTATTTTCATTCTTTATTTTCTCGGCAAACGTTTCTATTACTGCTTCAAATTTCAAAACTATGTATTACATAGTATCCAAATATAATACGATGCCCGTCCAATTAAACATTTACTTTGTTTGGCATTATTACTCTTCCAACATCAAACATTCACCATTTACAACAACGTAGTAGATATTTCTCATAAAACAAATACAATTTAATCTTAAATGATTATTTGCAAGTTGTCAAAATATATATCGTCATATTATCAAGTTAAATATATATACAATACAACTAAGAAAACTAAAATTAAGGGAAATGGGCGCGTGTCAGTTATCTATATTTTTCTATTCGTAGGTTAAAAATAATAATTATTAAAATTGTGGTTCAGCAAACGGCTAAAACGCAAACATTCCCTGTAGTCAAAGAGTAAGCAAAGAAGCGTCAATAATTGACAATAAGTATTTGTCGCAAACATACGTAAAATTGTTTGCTTAAAAAATTATTGTGACCATATGATATGTAATGAAATAACTTGTCTGTAAATGTGTTTCTCTTTCAAGTCTATAAGCTGGAATTGTTCAAGAAATATGAATTTCCATAACAATTATACTGTATAAACAAAAGTGAGAACAGGTTAATCATCAGTTGCTAATATTTGTTAATGAAATTATTATGAGTTGCCATTACATCTAAATTATTAATCAGAATGTAGGTATGATCTGACTTTCTTGCTTTTACAATGGGAGTATATATTGTTGAAAGCTACATTGTTTTAAACGTTTTACAGTGCCGTTCTGCTCCCTTCATTGTTACAACCTCTCCCAAATCATATTTTACAATTACCATTGTGTCATAGCGACAAGACTTGTACAAACGAAAGAACTGGTAGTTCCTATCAACAATATTTCCATTTAATAGCATAGTAATATATTGTAATTGCAATTATTTATCAAGTTGTTTATTGATAAGTGAACAGAAGCACATGTAGTTCTTACGCTCCGCCAAAGTCAAATAAATGTTGCTCCTCAAACGGTAATTAGTAAGCATTACTAGATGATATAATTACTTAACTTCAACCATCTACAACAATTACAGTTTTAAGCTACGGTAATCTTGTGAAACAAACTTAAATGAGAAATTATTGGATTTTATCAACTAAACAACTACTGTGGATACGTACGAGTCATGCCTTTTCCATGTTCTTTTGATATCTTCCACCTTACAAATTCTATATAATGTTAGTGTATATCTGATAACAGAGCAAATGTATTATAGACAAGAAAAGGTTAGCAGACAGAAAGTTCAGTTCTCAAATTCAAAATGCTGTAACACACTTTGAAATGTTGCTCCTGCGCCACATAAAATACTTTGGGATAATATGCCGTCTCCTGGAATGGACACCTACAGGTGACATTCTCCGATGGAACAAAAAAGCTCAAAAACTGCAGATAAAGAACTCGTTAAAGTTTTCTCGTTGTAAAATGAAATTTGACTTAAAATATGGATTTTTGGTAATTTTAGTCGCGATTTTACTTCTTCAAATTTATCACAAAACTTCTACCTGTTCGATTGAGAAAGCGGATTGCAATAATTTCGTTGATGCTGTCCTTATTGATTATTTCTTTGTAACGTACATAACAGCACTATGCTTTCTCTACATCATTCGACAAAACCTCCACACCATACGCACATACGTTGAAGGTCACCTACATCTTAGTAAAATCCTGAATAAATTCAGCATTCAAGCACCTAATCAGGAATTATCAATTCTGGACAAAATCAACATAAGTTTTGCCTATATGCTGACCCCGTCATGTATATCTGCGGCCGTTATCACTGTTTACGGCTTGCACTGGAGTTATCCCTGCCGTCCCAGCTTGGTAGGATATTGGCTACTTCAGGAATGTTCTAATAAGCAGGTCACACCTAGTCAAAACTATTTTCAAACTGTCTGGAAATTTATTATATTGATGGTAAATTTTAGAGCACAGTTGCTCGTTGTCAGTGTGGTCCCATTCATCTGCAGTGGACTGATGACCTTGTGCACCCTGAGCTTTCGAGTATATATCAATCAGTGTGGGGAGATATGCCGTTTAACTACTCATGCTTATCGACGAGGACCTCTACTGTATAGGAACATACAAGTGCTGGCGCAAATGATGAATGAAATACAAGCGTGGGGGATCACCGGATCGCTATTATTGGCAGAAACAATTACACAGGCGGTTTGTGCGGCAGCCATTACCAAAATACCGTGGATTTCGGAAAATGTACTACTGATTGGATTCTTCTTCTGGATTTACATTTCCAGTCTAACGTCAACTCTTTGCATATTTGGTGCTCAAGCTATAGTGTGCACAACATCTGAGAAGGTTTTGGAAAGCCTTAGACGTCGTCACCAACTCCTTTCGATGGGACAGTATGAGGTAAAATGGAGGCAACGATTCTTTAGGTCATGCAGCAGTGTCAGGGTAAAATTTGGATCCATAAATTTCGTTGATCGACTGACACCGTTGAATGTAATTGATTTAGGAAATACGATTACTATTCAAATCATTATGCTGGTGTGAACCTATTTTGATAATTTCCCTTTCGGGCGGTAATGTTACCATTAAAACCGCTAGCGATTTGTTACAAAATTAGTACAGAAAGCCTTTAGGAAGTTTTCAATATACATATTTTAAGGCTTAAATATTCTACATAACAGTTAAAATTCACAACTTGCATAAACTTGTTAGAAGTGAATACATTGCACAGAACGTTTCCGTGTTGTAGTAATCATAAATACGCATACTTCAAAGTTGACCTCCAGGTCACTTCGTCGTTGTCAAAGGGTACCTGTACACAAAATTGTAGTTCATTTGGACTTGTTTTATATTTTTACTCCTTTCGGTCCCCCCCCGTGGGTTGACCTTAAACACCCATCTTCAAACTAGCCCAAGCTACTAATCATATCTATTGTTGAAACCTCCATTTCAATCTAAGTTTATATACGTTGAAGTAGTGAGGAAAACAACATTTACTTTTAAATTTCATTTTAACGAAAAAATGCAAATATGCAAAACATAAATCGCAATAAAAATACAGCGATATGGCAAATAAGTGCTACTTTTGTTTTTAAATGGCATTTAATAATTCAGGAGAATTTTTTATTTATTTAATACGTCATATTAATTTTATTATTAGCAGAAATAGACCAAATGTGTCTCTTTTCATTGCCTACACAATATGTATTTATAAGTAAATATGATAATTGTAATCATGCATTTTAATTAAAAATAATATGTTTATCTGGCATTGCCATATTACAATATGTTCAAGCAAGTGTAATCGATATTAAATATATTGATAATACTGATAACTCAGAGTTGCACCACAACAGACATTTTAAGCAACATATTCAATACGCTCGCAATTTTAGGTCTTGTACCAAAAAATAAGTTACGTCATCACGAGAACATTAACAATATAATTCAAGGTGTTGTTAAAATAATTCATTTTCATGTCTTCATCAATTATTCCGACGGTTCCAGCTGGAACAGCCATTTCCCGAAAGCTTTTAATTTCTCGTACAACAGAACACTGTTGAGAGGATTTTAAAAATGAGGAATTTTCCGCCCATAGCTCCATTAATCGAATGGAGGCACTCCGAAATGAACATCCCAGACTTATTAAATTATGTACTCGAACCATAATGGTAATGGTGTATAACGCCGTTACCATGCCCAACAAATACTGCCCAAACTGACATGTCATAATTGTGACATTGACTCCAACCACAATTAATATGAAATAGGTAGTCAAACTTATGCTGTTATTTACTGTTTGGGCAGGTTTTAAGTGACAAAATATTATGAAAACTCGGCGATAGACCTGCAAACTTTGGACGGATGGTTGGTAGTGCCCCAATGATTCCACAATATCCATCACAAAAGGAAAATGCGAGAGAATTAGAAGGAGGCCCGTTCTAGGTCCTATACATAGGATTGTGCTTAAGATAAAACCAGAAATTATTCGAAACCACAGCATAACCCAATGTGAAAGTGGAAAGTGCTGCAGGACACTTTTGAATTGGGGGAAAGTCTTTGCACATTTAAAGAAAATGCTTAAAGTATCAAACTCGTATATGCTGAGAACAATAGGTAAAAATGACCCTAGTACAACGTGCACCAAGACAAGCGACAATGATTTTGTAAATACAACTTTTTCGAGATCTATAGATTTATTGCAACTAATAGGAGATTTAAGATTGCGTCGTTGCACAGAAGTGAATACACGAAAATCTTGATATAGTCGTACGGCGCTGTTTGCTGATGCAATGAGCGCGTCCCCATTATAAAATATGTTAGAATGAATGGAAAGGGAGGTTATAGTGGTGAAGAAACAAAGTATCGACACGAGTATTTCTTCGTGTGCTAAAGAATTATTATCCAAAGCCGTCGATAGAAAAATAAAGAAATACAGGAATATTGTTAGGAGGAGAAGAATGACAGAAAACTGAAATCGTCGTGTTCGAAATAATATTTTAGGAGTTTTAAATTTCCAGGAAGTAGACTGAGGATCGTAGTGAATTGGATATTCGGGAAAAATTAGGTTGTTGATGAGCTGGTTAAGTTTGAAAACTTTTTCAGTGGCTCGAGATGTCATTTTTCATGTTGAAATTGTCCAGCTATGCTTCGACAAACGCAAAATTTAAAGTAAATTACGTATAGTGTTTGTTTTTGCTTCTGCTTAGGACAACATAGAAAAGTGATTAGAAATCAGGTTATTAAAAAATTGGGAATACAAGGCAAAATGGAAAATGAAATTGAGATCGATAAAGCTTATTTCCTTTGAAAGTGTTTTGGAGCATAGAAAGTAATACAATAAATTGGATTAAAAGTATGGGATAAAATTTTTAATTCCAACATGCTCTGATGGAATTTTTAACCTTTAGCTTAATTGGAAATTGGAAATATAAGGTATTCATAATTATTTTAAATACTGCTAAAATAAAAAAAATGTATGTCCACTTACTCCGAAGTCGAAAGAATTCTAACATGTTGAAACTTTTAATGAAATCCTTCGCGTTAGTAATTGATGAATTAACTATTACTTTTGTTGAGGGATGTTTTGACATTTTCACAAAAAAAAATAAAACATCTTTCAGGCAGCGCTGTCGGACCATGGGGGCATTATTTGGGTAATAATTCCATCTTGTAATGAATTTAACCCTCTACCCTTCTTATGTAAATTACGCAAACACAAGGGGGAGTCGTGTCCGCTTTTTCCGCTCTGTTGTGGCAGCTTTAAGCATTAATTTGAAATTTGCATTAGAATTCCATAAAAGTGGCAATTTGAAAGCAAAATCAATAACAATAAATTTGGCAGAATTACTTGCCACAAATTTCTTTGCAAACTATACATTTTGTAAACTACCTAGTCTTCCTACCGTAGCTGTTTGCTTAATTTTAGCTGAATTGTTTAAATTTCAATTGATGGTCCTGTAGAACAAAAATTGTCAGCCAACATGGGTAAAATTTTGCAACATTACATATCATCATAGTATTAACCTGTGGACCGATTCGGTCAACCAATCTAACCCAGCTACAAACTTACCCAACCGCTCAACCTGTAACTCCCATTGTCGGAATTTCATAATACACGAACATATGCTATACTACGAGAAAGCTGCTCATAATAATTAGAATTATAGACCTAAACATTCATTTGTACGCAAATTTATGGATAATCTTGTAAAATAATACTCTACATGAGTATAACTTCTTGAAATTACTTTGTTTGCGCCAAAATTTAAAGCTTCTAAATGAGCTAAAAGTTTGAATACCTGCCTTTGATATACGTATTGATAAAACATTGCGATTATAGTCCGCGCAATAATTCTTGAATGAAATTCATGAACTTTTAAATGCTGTTTGCAGTTATCGTTATGGCATATATCTCAGTCCAGCTCATTGTCAGTAAAATTGGGGACGAAGTAAATAGAATCTCATGATGCAACAGAAATTTCTAAATTCTGTTTACAGAAATACATGGGCATATGCTATAGCGACGAAAACGGTAATTTGGCATTGTTTTCAGAATTCTATAGATATGAGTTATAGCTAAACTAAGTAGTACTAAAATAGAATAAATTATAGAATGAAGAAAGTACCTATACAAAAGTTGTCGTTGTAAATATGCATGTTTTTATTTTTATTTAATAAAAATCATATCTTAGGAATCAATTGGCGTGCTTTTATAAATTTTGAAAATCGACTACGTTATCATGAGAACGTTGACAATGTAGTTCAAAGTGGTGTTAAAATAGTTCATTTTCATGTCTTCATCTATTATGCCCACGGTGCCCGCTGGAGCTGCCATTTCCCGAAAGCTTTTGATTTCTGGAACAAGATACGACTTTTGACGAGTCTTCAATGCTGTGGATTTTTCCCACCATAAGCACAGTACTCGTCGAGTAGTATTCCGAAACAAACATCCCAAATTTATTAAATTAACTACGCGAATAATAGCGGTAATGGTATACGTTGCCGTCCCTACGCCCAAAATATACTGACCGTACTGGTAAGTCATGATGGTGATGTTGACTCCAATAACAATTTGTATGAAAAGAGTAGTGAGATTAAAGGAATTGCAAAACTTTTGAGTAGGCTTCAATTGATTAAAAATTATATAAATACGACGATACACCTTCAGACTTTGGACGGTCGGTTCATGACTCGCCAATTTTTCCACAATATCTACAATGAAAGGACAATGCGACACCATTACAAGAATGCCTGTTCGCGGTGCTACACTTATTAGTAAGGTAAATGTCACACAGAAGACGTGTCGGAGGCAGTTGACAAACCAATGTGGAACAGGAATATGTTGAAGAGCGCTTTTAAACTTTGGAAAAGTCATGGCACATCTGAGAAAAATTCCTAAAGTGTCAAACCCGTATGCACTGGTTATGATAGATAAAATAATGGCTAATACAAAATACAACAAAACGACTGCTAATGAGTGTCTAAATATGACTTTCTCCAGATTTCTGGATTTCTTGCTACCAAACAAACAATTGGAGTTGAGTTGTTCATCGAACGTTAATGCACGAAAAGATTGGTATAAACGTAAAGCGTTGTTGACGGATGCTATCATTGTATCTCCGTTGTAAAATATGTTCAGATTAATGGTTATAGCGTTAAATGCTATGAAAAAGATAAGTATCACTACGAGTAGTTCTTCAGTTGGTAAACAATTATTATTGAAGGCTGCCATGAGAAATATTAAAGGAAATATTGTAAGGGATAGGAAAAGAAAGAAAGCAGAAAACTGAAATCGTCGTGTCTGAAATAATATTGTGGGGCTTTGGGATTTCCAGGTTTTAGAATAAAGGTCGTAAGCGACTGGAAATTCTGGGAGAATAAGGTTGTTAATGAGTTGATTCAATTTGAAAACATTTTGGGTGGCTTGAGACGACATTTTTTCACCCGAATTACAAGTTGTTTCTCTGTGAAGGACAAAATTAAAAATAAATGTTATTGTTTTCACCAAGGGCAATTGTGAAGGAAATCCCCAAGGTTATCTGCACCTAAATTAATTATGTGGTATTCGGAACGAAATATATTTGTTTTTAGAAACCCTACCTGAACTTGGGGATGTTTTTCAATTTATTAAGAGAAATCGTTCAAAAGAATTAAATGGATCGGACTAGAACATATACTATCACTGGGAAGCACACGAATGTTTGCATGTCAGTAGATTTAAAAATGGCGTATTTAGGTATATTGTACCCATGGATAATATCAGTAGCGAATACAATGATTTAGTTTTTAGTCCAGCAATTTTTGGCATTATATGAAAACATTTTCAATTAGAGAAACAAAGGACAGTTTAAGCTTCACTAATACGTGCATAAATGACTTGTACTTAAATTTTTTGAATTGTATAGATTTTTTGGTTACGAATTTACTTTGCTAAATGACTGGATATTATGGAATATGGAACTACCTTAACAGTACGTATGTACTGTATAGTGTTAGGGTTTGAAAAGCAGTT
>JAHZNE010007402.1:0-19944 GCA_027744055.1 Callyntrura sp. NNG-2020 | reverse complement strand
AAACGTTTTCATTCATAACGCAAATTTATGAATGGACGTAGTAAATAGCTCATTAATATTAATAGATTTCTTTTGGAGATTTGTGGACATCACTTACTGTATATAAGAAATATTTACATTGAATGGCATAAATGACAATGATTCTTTGTGTAACATGTTGGAAGTTAGGGATGAGAGGAAATGGTCTACACAAACCATTCTTTACTCTTTAATCTTGGACGATATCTGTTAATTAGGAACGTCTTCCTTCATCACGATACACACTGCCCTGTTGCAGGGTCTGTGTGCTGTTTCGTTACGCCTTTATGTTTCCTCGTACTATTGTTAGCAGCCAGCAGAGCGACTTACAACCGTAGTAAGATGTATTGTCAGATACAGGCTACTGATTAGGGTCAAAGTGTAACCCAAGCTTAACATTTCCGTAGGTCTTTCATACCAGTTTAAGTTGTCTGTAGTTTGTATTCTATACCTTATTCACGGCACTGGCAAACGTTCTTTATGAACTTGGAATTCACATAAGGTATATTTGCATTTTGCCGTTGTACCATCCTCAAACGATACGAAATATGGAACGTAACAATGGAATGGATTATTTTGTACACCGCTTCAATTTTAAAACAGTCTGTCCATCATTGAAGTGGCATTGAAACAATATGTCAATATGATAGTACGTACAACTTTGATGATTCATACTTTTTCAACAACAAAGTTTCATTCACAATGGTAAAATGTTAAAAAGGAAATAAACAAAATACAAATACAATGTTGGAGATAAGATAACAATACTTTACTATAAAACATATTCCAAAATATTATTTCTGTGTATCTCGTACTTATTTTTTTTATATATATTATACATGTTTTTCAAAGGAACGACTAGAAAATATGACTTTAAGTCTTTACTTTATTTGAGGTATACGGCGTGGCTAGAAATATTACAGTTACAAATGGTACATGCGTATGACGGGCTCCATTGTCCATACTACTTTTTGCTGTTGGGTTCATTTTCAGGCATATACTCGATACGCCATGTCTTCAGAACAAACTCTGCTCCCCTTTCCGCAATCATCATCACGGCGGCGTTGGTATTTGTGGTAATAATAAATGGCATCACACTGGCGTCAAATACGCGTAGTCGTTTGGTTCCAATAACTCTCAATTCGGAGTCTACAACGGCATGGGGAGAGTCTACCGGTCCCATCGAAGCGGTGCCACAAAAGTGGTGAAGGGTGAGAGAATATTGTCTTGCAACACACTCCCAGTATTCAGCAGAACGGAAAATGGTATGCTTACAAGGCGGGAAGGGGATTGGAGACAATTTAGCATTAAGTCGTTTGTAACTGGGAGCATTTTCTGCAATATACAAGGCCCGTTGAATGCCTTCCACCGTTACACGTATATCTTCTTGTTCCGCATCCTCGTAATAGCGAGGGTCAATTAAGGGTTCATCAACGTAATTTGCAGAAGCTAATCGAAGGACTCCTCGAGATCTGGGTCGAGCGTAATCCAAAATGAAAGAAAACGCGTCCCGACCTTTTACAGGGTCAAAAAATTCCTTCATGATGTCCGGTCTCAAATTATAAAGCTCGGAGATGACCTGGTCCATATTTTGACTGACCCCGTTGGATGTCATTCCCACCTGGATGTCAGGCCACTCCGCTTCTCCTGAGCTGAGTGCTCTCGTACTTGTCCAAATCGTAACTCCTCGTGGGAATGTGAGGGTGAATGGTCCAGTCCCATTTTGTAGAAAATCATAAACAGCTTGTTCGTTTAAGTCCCTCTCTGGGAGAATGGAAATGGGCTTGTCAATCAAAATTGGTCCAATAAATGTTCCCACATGGTCCTATTTTTTAATGATATCGTTGTCAAAATACCTTCGTCATGGTATGGATATAAATGGCTTTATTGAATACATTGTCAATATTAATAAGTGTGTACCTGAAGGTTCCTTCCTACAGGGAGATTGGCACGCACTGGGATCTAAAATCAAAAATATGGTTTAATTCAAATTATATTGGTAAAGTAACGCAGGAGCCATACCTGCAATTCTTTCAGCTCTTGCTCCGGTCCTATCCCCGACAACAGCAGAATTTTTGGGGTTCCAACCCACCTTCAAAAAGAACCTGGGTGCCAAAATAAATGTCAGTATGTTCACATCCATGTCTATAAACCTTTCTATCGGGTAAATCGCAACGATAAGACACTTCACTTACCCTAATAACTCGGGCATATTTAATAATATGAAGATTTGATCTATTTGCGATAATCGTGTCTATGAAGGCATTGTATGATGTTACCCGTCTTCCAGATTTTTGCGTGTATGACACCACATCACCAATTGCTTAAAATCAGCAAAAATTTAACAATAGTCAGTGCACTGTTATCGAAAGCATTAAGTACACTATACGTGCACACTTACAGTGGTAGAATGGAGCATTTATATCTCCTTTTGGCACTGAAGCCCATTCAAGAGCTTCCAAAAATTCCGGCACCATCGGCGAAAGTTGAGGTGGTCGAACTGGCAATTCTCCGTCTGAACTATGGAACTTTGCTGTAGAGTCATAGCATATAATTAATTTATCAATGGAAGCTCGTGAATAGCAATAATTGAGGGCGAGGTTTATATAAATCTTACGATTCACAGACGGTCTTATTCCTTTCGTGTTCTCGCAATTGTCGCAGTACCCTTCCGAACGTCGAAAGTACGGAACCAAGTTTTTGTACTTCCATCTTTTAGTAAAAAATATAATTTCATCAAAGAATTAGCAAAAAAGTTGTAATTGGCAAACTAGTTTAATAGCTTCACCTTTCATCGTTCGTAAAGTAGCTCCACAAATCGTAATCAAATGGATGTCCGCGTATATATACCATAGCATTTAGAATGCTGCTTCCTCCCAAACCGAATCCTGCGTTCCATAAGCTTTGCTAAATATTGAAGACACACAATCGTCATTCTCCTCTCTGGTCCCTGATTCATGACCAATATCAGTGTTTCATGATTTGTCCTTTTATATAAATACTTACGCGATTATTGCAAGCAAGACATGACGAGTTTTGTGGAACGGTCATGTATCTATAATCTACCTCTGGTCTACCTAACATCGCTGACTCCATCCCAGGGACTACCGTTAAAGGATTAGGTTCCCCTATTCACATAAATATTGAATTTTACTATGTTTTACAGTGATGCACCCTGAATTGAAATATAATACCTTGATTTTAACTTACCACCCCTTTCGAGCAAAAGGACACTAAAATGTTTTGACAATCTGTTTACCAAACAATAATACGTAATGATTAACAATGAAATTTAATATTTAAAGCTTATAAAATTTCAAACAACCTGTTGGCTACTACGCTTCCGGCTGTGCCTGCACCAACTGTTGATATAAATTTGATTATGAGATCCATTTCATCTCGCATTACCTCAAATATGTACACATTTACAGTGGAAGCAAATCATTATCGGCAGATTACAGATTACTTACCAACAATGAAATCATAAAGTTGATCCGGTGGTTTGTTTGCATTGGAATCCTTGCCGAGTACAAAGTTGTTATACTCTGTACTTTTATCGGTATAGAAGAAAAGTGCAAGGAGCATTGGCACAATATTAACGACACCTGCATACAAAAATTGTAAACCGGCATAAAAAATTACTCTTATCTAAGCTACTTTAAATAAATTGTAGCCAAAAGTCTGACCACGTACCTAGATAAATAGGGGCAAACCATCCGATAAAATTTTGCAGGCCCAGGCCCACTCCCAATTTAATTATTATCGTGTCCATTTTAGCGTCTTATTTTCCCCCTTATTGCATATCACTTAAACACTGTAACACGTGTGGCAGTGTGGCACTTAAAAGTCCAGACAATTGAAATCCCTTAACGCACAGCACATTAATTAAACCTACTTCCTTCCTGCTTTTCTGTATTTTTCTTCCGATGCAAAATCAAAAAATCGTAGTATTTCATACATACGACGTATTATCTCAACCCTTACCTATCACTACAAGCCTTAAACCAATTATTAGCCACTTTCAACATTTGTGTGCTAAACATGAGACTAGACCGACAAGCCCTACCATAAACCACTATTTCGCAGTTGTTGAGTTTGAAAGAGAAATTCTGCTCAAAACCACTTCTACATTTGCACTGTTTAGTAAAGTAGACGCCAAGCTGCTTAAATCTATTGATCATTTGATCAAGGAGTACATGTACAGAAAGTAATATTACAAGCTGTAAAAAACAACTGATACTTGTAAGTTAGCAGAGCGCAGTGATTAATTTTGTTCTGTCAAGTGTGGAAGATAATCATAACGCGCGGTTAGCCTTATATTTACCACAAAACAATAAATATATGTACGTATATTACCTTCACCTTTGAAGTGCACCCCTATTCGCATGTGATGCACAAGGATGATTACAACACAACAGAAGGAAAATTACTCAACAATAGATTCGTTCACGCGGAGGGATGAACGCTGACTGAATTCAACCCTTGGCGATTGAGACTGCACCTTTGATTTGATGAGGAAATGGAAACACGAGTTTTAAAAATAAAATTTGATAAGGTAGGATATCCACACGTGATTTTTTCAAACTGTATACAATGTAGCTTCCCGAGCGGTTGCTTAAGACAATATTGGGTTTAAAAAAACGAACAGCATTAAGGACTTAAGGGCTGTCCTAAGATGCTATATATTGCATTTTGGTGTATTGCTTGTACCACTGGCGATTTGTTGTGGGAAAGTCCACACACGGTTACGTGACGATCGTAGGTTTCTATAACGGCTTATAACACAAGTTCGTTCATTAGTAATTTTTATCAAAGCTAAAATCGCAATGCGTTATTGTGTTGCTGGCTGCTGCATATAAAAAGATGCTTAACTGTTAAAAAAGTACCCCGTGTTAGTCTTGAATTGATTGTATAAAAGTCTACGTTGGCCCTCTCGCAGTGACCAAAATGTGAGTCCCTATTATTATACGCACACACAGACGCTCAACTCAATACTTTACTTTAAAAACTGCATCAATGAATGCTCACAGGTTGGCACAAGTGGTACATGACACGGAGTACGCAGCGCAGAATTATAAAACAAGTGATGCACAAAAATACTAAAGTACATGCAAATAATTAGATTGATTGCTTTCACAGTGTACAAGTGCATTCAAATAATAAAATAATATGCTATTGGTAGAAAGATATTTAGGTGGTAATATTGGTTTTACGTTATAGGTGGAGGGGGTGAGGGTGTAATTCTGGCTAGTTTTTGTGCCTCGTGTCACTGTCTACTTTGTACTAATACCTATAGCTATAATTTAGGCGTCAGCACGGGGTTGTGTAAGTGTAATACCCAAAAAAAAATACAAATTTAATACGCGGATCGATACTGTATGTAATGTTAGCAATGTAATATGATGGTTGGAAGTACCTATTTGTGAAATTATAAATATTTTTAAAAATTATCAATATTCATGTTTGAATTTTCTACAAAACAAATTGTTGTAATTTGGTGTGGTTTTAAGCGAAAAACACCAGAGTACTTGAGAAGGAGGGTTGTAAAGTCTTGACGAATTATGATGATAACATTTTGGTTGTGGGTTTTGGTAAAGCAAATTATCATTTCGTCGCTTTGTATAATTTATGAGCAAATAAATGAAATGTCTACAACAATGTACTACAAGTGCCATGAGCTACAAAGGCTGGCTGCAACAAAAAGTACATTTTTGTCTTTCATTAAAGCGGAAACTGCACAGCACTTACAATCAAACAGTTCTGATTTGCTTGTATTTACTTTAGTGTCGTTGTCGTTGCAAGTGCTTCAGAATAGCTTCCTTACAAAACTGCATTTCCGCCCAGGATAAACTGTAGTGTCTGCTGATGTCGAGTGATGTCCATGGTGTAGTTAACAGTAATAAGCTTAATAAGAATGAGATTCGTTTCATGATGTGGCAGATAAAATTGTAATGTTCTTTTTGACATAGAAATTAGAATGCATTGTTGAGTAAGATAGACATCACGTGGTAATTAATGACGCTTTTTGTTTGTATGGCAAGTTTCAGGTTCTAAAATAAGTCTTAATGTTCCATATTTAAAAAAGAAAAAAAAATGCCGACACACTTTTCAGAATTAAAAAATTAACACAAAACCCACAAGACAATCGCCACGTATATATGTTGTAACAGGATTTCCTACACAAAAGAAAAGAAAACTTGTTTGTAGTGTATACAAACTGCTTGCCGTGTGTAACCGTGTAATATTTTGACAATGATCAACACGATCTTTTGGTGGTAGGTTTTAAAAAACAATTTTGGCAGCATCTTTCAGCCTAAAAACGTTAAATGTTGTTGGGCATGGAACAATCTTGTTTATCGCGTTCTCCTTTATATATAATTGTGAGTTTTCCAACTAAAATGTGTGTTCCTCAATAGAATGGGGAAAATAATTAGTCTTTTGTACCATTTAGTACTTTTAATTAGCGATAAATCTTCTATCTTATCGGAAATGCATTATCTTTACACGAACAGCCCAAAATACCGTTTAATATATTTAGTTAATTATGAAGGGACGATGTGTCAGAAACAAAAAAGTGTAACACGTGCGTACATGCCACAGCATTTCAGCATTTGTCATTTTTATAACAATTATAGCTACAATATGTACTTCCGTTCCGTATAAATTTAACCCCAAATAAAATAAGGTTCATAACAATTAAATTTAGAGTTAGTGCCGTATTAAATGTGTATAATTGCGTACCTACCATTTAACCATTTTATGTTATAAATGTTTACGAAATTAGTTAGTGGGATATATAATCTTACTAGTTACTTGATTGGTTTCTTGATTATACAATAAAATCAACAATCTAGACCAAATTATTCATAATTATTAATTAAAGGATGACTACTACTATCTTATCATATTAATTGGTCAGTATTGACGTACCGTTGACCGTACCGTACACATATCATTGCCACCCATTATATTTATAATTGTAAACAAATAAAATTCCTTGGCTCTGCAGCATTCAACGGTTGGCTAACGTGACGGTGGTAAGAACGTTCAGGCACGCCCTCGTGTTATACGTGATTACGTATAGGTATATAATTGGCATATATCTAGCAATTATAGCATAGGTACACTGTTGTACACTAGTTGGCTTGTAGTACGTAGTACGTCATTTGGTCGGGTTACGGGTGATGTGCTCATCGCAACAACGCTAGCGCTGTACAATTTCGATCTAACAAACTTTAATGGAAAGATGCAACTGCGAGCAAAGAGATCCAAGCATGATTTACCTATTTTTGTGTCTGTTTAACATTGACAGAGAGGCTCTAATCGCAAATGTAAAAACTGGGAACATGCAGTATATGGAATTTGGAACTCTTGACTTGAGGAATTCCAGCTTTATGGCCAGTGTCATTTAGACTTCCACCATGTAGTATTTAGCATACTAACAGCATGGGCGGGCAGGGCACGCATAATCCATTGTCGTTACCATGTCGTTACTATTTGGTTCCTTCTTGGTTACTTTTATGGGAGCATTTTGGATTATAAATATTCATAAAAAATATTCACAATGATGCAATAATATTACATAAACGGAAACAAAGTTTACGAAAATAATAGTTACGTTTTCACTGTTGTTTTCACATTCACAAACCTACAACGACCCAATTACGCGACCCGTGGATAAAAATACTTGGACGAATTTAATCGGAAAGATTCTTATTTTAGCAATCAGAAAATTCGTTTCAGTACTCAGGTTGTCAAAAATATTGAAGCACGATGGACTTCAGCAATCTTCCACCAAACCACGGGTAAGAGCAAACTGGAGATATTGAAGAAAATCTTGTGAAAGTTTGAAATATGTCGAGTTTATAGATTTACAAGAAAAATGTTTTCTTGTCGCTATATAGCGGACCTTTGGGCGACGTGTGGTTTCGTGGATTGTGTAAACCTGATCACCTTCTGTCTGCCCTCAAGGACGATTTTTGGATATTAGTGGCCGGTTGTATGATGAAGTATATCCGGCTAGAAAAAACTGACAACGGACTGTCGTACAAAGCAAGAGTTGTGAAAGCGTTCAATCATGGCGTCGATGGGGTGGCGGCTGTTTGTGGCAATCGATTTAGAGATGTTTACGCCTTGGCGGAAAAACGAGCTAAACCAAGGATATTTATTTTCCAAATCCAAAAAACTGATCGTGGAGAGCTGGAGCCGCGATATATGCACTCATTAAAACGTTAATGCTACTTCCTAATATAATTTTCTGACGGGTCAAAAAACGCTTGAAATACATGACATGTTTAATTAATTGCGCTTTAGTAATTAATTTAGCTTTCTTTTACACAGGTATTCATTCTTGGGACATAAGATCAATGCATTTCATAACTAAAGAACTTTTTGTGGTGCTCACGGGTTTTCCAGTATTTAACGTTGTCCTCTTCAAGTGGAGCACCAATGAAGAGCTAATGACAAGTTCTCCCACGACACCAAATTTATTTTCAAGATTAATTATCAAGTACATTAGCCTTACGTTCAGAAAAATTTATAAAGTTGCATTATGAAGCGACATTCAATGCCTAATAAGTATGATCACACGTATCGCCTCGTTTTTTACGATCTTTTAATTTTACAGTCCAACTGACCCCCATAATTGGATTGAATACGGACAGGAGCACCTGTACGTATATGAAAATCCATCCGTCAATCGCAACGACGTAGTAAGGACAGAAGTAAATCTGCCCACACGAATGTTTAAATTTGACCACGCTGACTCACTAATGGGTCGTCCTTTCGCGACTAAAATTATTTCTGCGTGCTGGACGATGACCGGAGACTGTTTTATACTGGATCGTCAATGTGGCATTCATCAGGTAAGGTTGACATTTATTATTTCTGATTTTGAGGGGAAAAGGGAAATTTTTATATATTTTTTTGGACAGTACCTACCAGAAGAAAAAGTACTGACGTGGATATGTTCCCTGAGTGAGACATTCATGGGGACAGAGGTAACGCAGATTGTACCGTATTCCAGTGGAATTGCGGCAATAACGAAAGATGGGTGGTTTTTGGTGAGTAAACTGCAATAATGCATCTTGGTACCAATATTGGGGATAACTAAATTACACTCTAACTTATTTACATATCATCTTGTGTTTTAGTATTACGGGGAAATCAGGCCTGGTGGTGTTTTGGAAGTACAAACAGCGTATAAACTGTCTTCCACCGTGATCCGGTACATTCACTGCCCTGATAACCCGGAAACATTTTTTGCCGTTACGGAAAGTGTAAGAAGTGTGGAGTAATGAGTATATGGCGTTAACGTTAACTGTAGATTTTAGAAAGGTGCATATTACAAAAATGATATTTTTTACCATTTAGAAAGGCATGATTGAAGGCGTTTCGCAAGGACTGCTTCGTGACACATTTGCAATTCCAGACCTGATGTTTGCTAACATCCTAAGTTGCTGCTTTGTAGAGCCTGCTTCTGACTACATGATTGTGGTTACAAAATTTGGAAAAATTGTTGTTTTAGACTGCGAAACTGGAGAGCCCGTGAGTAAAGAAGCAAAATTATTTTGTTTCATTTCCACTTTTAATTTCCTGTTCATGAATTTCTGTCTGTAGATTTCCAAATGGAAGTTACCGTTTAAAGTTGTTGGTGTCGCGTGTCATCCCGTTCTCCCGTTTCTCTTTTGTGGTACGACGTACGGGTGTGTCAACGTTTTGGATATTCGAAACTTAAAAACACCAAAACTGATAAATCGAAGGTTCTTAACCAGAGAACCAAACCCAGGTAACGTTTTTTTAACGGAATGTTGCAATTTGATAACTTTCCGCGGCAGCTCAATTGCTCAATGTGATGAGTTGTACAATCTTCCAGAAATCACCAGATTCGGATTTGTATCCCAAGGACGGTATTTGATATCCGCGGACACTGTAAATAACCGAATATTTGTACAGTATGGATATCCATTTATGTCATTTGATTTTCTGGACACCGCAAAAATTCCTGTACGAGCTACTCTCTTGTTAAATTACATTATGTATTCGAAATAATTAAAAACATTATTCAACATATTTTTTGAATTTGAAAACAGGCTCAAATATCGTACATTAGTGTCCCTGGCTGTGGCAAAGATGAAAACCGCTTTCAAGTTTACATGAGCGGAAAAAGTCCTTCTGATGCGGGTATTGTAGCATATATAATTAACTTTGGCCTTCGTAATGATCGCCTGACGGTTTTGGCGTCACAAGTGGTAGACCAACCAGTGACAACGTTGTGCATGAGTCCGATGAAAAAGTATTTGTATGCTTTTTATCCCATAAAGAAAGGGCTTGGCGTCGTTCCTTTTTGCGATGATGTAAACCCTTAGCAATTAACTTACTGAGACAAAGCACTGCGATATTGCAAAACTTGGATCTATAATTGTGCTTTATTTTTTTTTATAGAATCAGTGGTTAAACCTGCAAGAACCTGAATACTACGTAGAAAATCGGTTGAAAACTGATATTCTCTTCATGATATTCCACGGCACCAAATTGTACTCCTTTTCCGAAGACGGTCACATTCAGGTTCATGAAACACCTATCATACCCAAAAAGAAAATTCAGTTACCTATGGTGTTAAGCACCTTGACAAGGACACAGACTCACTGCTACAGTGATCGCGGTATAAAGGAAGGCGTTGTCAGTTTAGATGGTTCTCAGGTGATTGCTCTGGGTCATGACGGCACCTTTTGCAGAGTTCGATTCTTGTAAGTATTTTGGAACTTTGTAAAGTTTAAGGTGAATATATAGGGATGGTGGTTGAGGACCTGCATTGTTAACTTATCACAGCACAAAACCAAAAGAACCCGATTGGCAAACTTTAGGGTACGAACGTCCTAAGTTAATTGATTATCAAGTGGGGACGTACTTAATAGATCAAGAGTTCTACAAGGCCGGTGAAGAATTTATGGATAGAATTGCAGACATAAAAGTGAAAATTGACCAACAGGACCCAGTCAATTTTTACATGCCTGGAGAAGAAACTTCTGATGAAGAAGAGGAAAACGCCCCGACGACCGAAACACCAAAAGTGACGATAGCTGGAGAAAAATTAAAATACGGACCAAGGAAATCGTTTAAAGGCATGATCACCAGGAAAAAACATCATCACAAACCGGATGTAAAATTTGATGCAAATCATGGTCCTGAAGACCCCAACAAAAGTGATTCTAATTCCCCGGAGCGGCAGGAGATTAAAATCAAGAAGCGAGTAACAATAACTGGCATTGAAGGAGTAGAAGGAATAGGGAGTGGAGCAGATGCCACGAGGGCAGAAGATGTCTCACTGAAGGATAATTCGGGGAGTGATGAAAAGTCAAAATCCGAGCATGCCACAGACACGTTAACCGCAGGAGAAATCACTGATGGAGATATTTCAGTATCAACAGCAGCACCTTCTACAGCTACAGACGGAAAGTCAGCTCCCACAACTGAGGATGATAAGCAAGGGGTATCTTCTGTAGAAGAAAGTAAGGCTTCAGAAACGGAAGAAACTAAAAAAGGTCGACCTTCAACAGACACTGAAGGTAGCAAAGTGGGTAAAAGTCCTACAAGGACCAGTAGACCCAGTTTGGCAGGTACCACAACACGACACACTTATCTTTATTATTTGGTTTGCAAGAACAATTATTTGAAATTGTTGGGTGACGTTTACTTCTCTCTTAGGGAGTGGGTTTGCCTCTGGAGCAACTACTCCTAAAGATAACTCAGGATCTACAGATAACTCAAAGTCAACATCCGATGGCATCGATGAAAACACGATCACAGAAGGTCTTCATCTCACCTCTGAAATGCAAAAACCCAAAACTGACGATGTTCCAACAAAAGTACTAATGAGTCCACCTACAATTGGCGATGCTAAAAGTGTCACTGAAGCGACTCCTAAAGCGGTCCCTGAAGAAACTTTTAGACGTCCATCAAGGTCAAGGAGAGGATCAAAATCCTCTAAAGCTTCCACCAAAAAGAAATTAGTAACTGGAGAGGCATCCGTTGTGCAAAAATTACTATCGAAGGTTCATGAGAATGCCGTGGCTCCGGAACCCAAACCTGAATCGTTAGCGCAACTTAAGGCAAAGAAAGCAGCTGAAAAAATGGCAACGACCGCTGCGATAAAAACAGCAGCAACCCCAACCAGCACGGCACTTAAAGGAATTTTAAGCGAACGAATAAAGAGAAAGCAGATGGCAAAAGACAAGGAGAAGTCGGAGAAAAGATTAGCGGAGAAAAAAGTTGATGTGGAACCGAAACCAGATACGGACCAAAAGCCAGAAGAGGCATTGACCGGAGACGCTTCCGCACAGGAAAAGACGGAAGAGGAAACCGCTGAAGAAACTGCTGCCGACGAGACAACGGCGGATGAAACAGGGGATGAAAGTTCATCGAAGCCAAGTGGAAAGAAGGGATTGAAAGGACTCCAGGATATGAAAAAAGCGGCCAAAGTTTTGTCCATGATGTTTGGGAAGAAGAAGAGGAAGGGCAAAGACTTGAGTGAAAAAGCTTCAAAATCTAAAAAGAAGATTAAAAAGTTCCACGGTGGCCAAGCAAGTAAAATGTTGGAAGCGGCGTCTGAAGCCTCCACTGCAACTAAGGTGAAAGCCCAAGTTTCAAGGACGACAAGAATGCGTACCGGGCATGCCAAACTCATGAAAACTATTATGGACGATGAAAATTTAGACCCGTTTACTGATAACACCTTAAAAAAGGCGAAAAAGAAAGGCAAGTCACCAAAACAAGTGAAGAGTTCCAAAACTGCTGTAACATCAAAATCAAAGATTGCACCCGCTGTCGTTCTTACCAAGGGCAGGAGAAAGGAAGGGGACCTGTCTGAGGCCAGCAAGGCGTTGATGATGGACTCCGATGTGACACGGAATTTGGAGGTTTCTGTGCTCCAGGATCCAGCAATTCGTTTACAGCCTGATTTAGAAATAAAAACGTACGAAGGATTGGATGTGGGAGATGTGCTGACTGTTCATCATGGTAAATAGTGTACTGCTGACAGTTAGAACAACCAAACATTTTTATTCCGATTTTTAGTAATGTTAATGTACATATATACAACATTTTTCGCAAAAAAAATGAAGCTGTCCGGCGCAAAGAGTATACTGAACCTGAATTTTTTGCTCAGTTCGAAAAGACATTGTTACACAGATGGCATGTTCCCAAAGCACAAGCTCTTCGACGGGAATTTGCTCGGTTTACAGAACTTGTGAGTGAAGTACACACCCAAGATGGATAATCATTTGACATTGTTGATTATTTTTGTATTTATATCAATGCAATGAGTCGTGATTATGTAATAAGTTGCGCTAATTCTGCTTAGATGGAAGATCTCATGTTTTTCAACAGACAACGGGAGGAAGGAAACCAGGTTGAAATGAAAGAGTTTAACTTTGATGATGATCGTGAGCCCCGCTTGAAAGAGAGGGCAGAAAAAATGAAAAAAATTGCTCAAATTCAAATGGTCGTTCGGAATAAATTGAGAAGCGGCAAAATTAATGCCATGAAGCATCTCGTTTGGGAACAGTTTGAAACTAAAGGCATGACACTTATGGTAGACGGATACTAATTGAAACTGCTCAAGTCATTTAATTTATATGCTTTTCTTATTCCAGTTATGTAAAAAATATTAAAAGCTAGCATTGGAATATTTAAATTGTAGGGTTTCCGGAAGAAATTGGAGGTTAGCAATTATCCATTATTGGCTGAAAAAGAGTTTTATGCCGGTCCGGTGAGTGAGGCAATTAGTTGGCGGCGTTTAGAACAGAGGTTGGAATTGGAGGAACAAGATGTCATTCGGGAAGCTAATACTCATGCACTACGAGTACTTCAGCACGAGATGCAATTTGTGCCACCAATGAGGAAACGACTTTATATGAAGTACGTAAGATTGTATGGTTTATTGGCGAAATTGATGTAGTGTTTTTCCAAGTACCTTGAATTTACCGCAATGTTTGTTAAAGGAACATAATGGCTATTGATCCAAACATTCGATTTGACGAGTATGAGGCCAGTGACTCAGACCAGTCGGACGAAGAATTTTTTGCAAAGGTCTTTGAAGAACTTGGGATTCAGTTACCAGAAGACGGGGTAGACGACGTCAAAGGGACAAAATCTGATGGGGTGAAATCTAAAACTGCTGCTTTGGCTTCGGTCATTCAAACGACATCAAAGGCTGCCTCCAAATTTATGCAAAAGAGAAAGGTGGCACAAGAAAAGAAAAAGGAAGCGGAAAGCGAAAGTTACGTTGATAAACTGAAAAAAATGTTACTGGAGGAAGCGGCAGCGGAGGAGAGATTTGAGGCGTTTCGACCAAAAGCCATCGAGTCATCGGTAGCTCCAACTCAGAGTCGAATTGCTGATCAATCTCGAAGAGACTTTATGGTAAACATTAAGCCGTCCAAATTGTACTACCATCCAAAGGGATTGTTTGGCGTTAACGCAAATGATGACGGGAAGCAGGAAGATATTGAGGTTATCATGGAACCCCATGTTACACCTTCTGAAAGCAAAACAAAAGGTCCTCTGGAGTCTGCAGGTGAAATTTCTCTCAGGACGGATGCCAAACCGACTAAATTGCGGATGGTTATCCGACAAAAGAAAAAGATGAAGTTCAAGAGAATGCCTGATGTGGTTATAGATGAAGAGGACGACCTAACTGACCAAGAAGATGCGGCTGTAGTGATTGCTCAACAGAGTAAATTTGACGCTATGGATGATGACTTTAAAGAGAGATTTGACACAATAAACAATATTTTTATTGGTAGTAGCTTGTCTGAACTCATGGACATGTATCAGTACAAACCAGCACCGTATCGATATTCCCAGTTTGACATGGGGAGTCGACATGAACTTTGGCGACATCATTACATAATTATGGTAAAGGATAACAAGAAAACTCCGTTTTATCCACCATTAATCGTTTTATGTCCTTTTTTCAAAACATATTATGTCAATTTTTTTCTTAGTCTGAGATTTACCAAATGAAGAAGTTCTTCAACAACCAATTTGAAATGCTACGAAACGCCAAATCCTACAGTCTTCGTAAAATGTCGGACAGGAACGATAGGATTCGGGAAATTTATTATTATCTCAAAGTGAACCTGGATATACTCGATGAAAAATGGCGAATTTTGGAAGATCCTTCACAAATATTTATCGTGACGAAAGATGAGGTAGAACTATTAAAGAAATGGGTTATACAATTACATATGTTATAATGAACGTTTACTGCATATTTTAAATATCTTGTATTTAAGATCCCCGTCGAAAAATACTTGACCGCGGAACAAAGGCGACTAGAGGAACTCCGCCGGTTGGAAGATTTGGCAAGAAGGAAAACCCGGATGGCAGAGTTTCGAAAGAAAGCTCTTCACGCAATGATGGATAACCGACTTGAAGTAAAGAGAGAGGAAATACTCGTGAATGATATTCCAAAACCCTCATTTATGTTAGAAAAGGATCCGTTGGAATTCAGTTTGGAAGAATATCTCCAATCACTGCAGTACGCAGAAGCTGTGGAAGCTCTAGAAAAAGCGAGAGTTGATCTTATCAAAGAACTAGAAGAAGAATTAGGACGATTGTATCGTGCTAATGCGGTAATTTTTTTTTATATAAACCAAATATATATTTTTTGCTCAGCGATGATGAAAATTGAGTTTTTATATACAATAATGCAGATGGATATCAACACCATTGATTTACGGGTGCTGGAACTGTCCTTAATGAAGTTTCAATTCCATCAAAATTTCCAAATGGAGGAAACTCGTATATTGCGTGCCATTAGGCAGCTGAGAATGATGGAAGAATTGGATAAGGAAGAGCGAAAAATAGGGTAAATTAATATATTTATTTCAATGCAAATATTATTTCACTCTAGCTTATAAAGCTAATTTAACTATTTTGTCTCATTTGGTCAGAAAAATTGTGGTAGATCTTAAATCTTCCATGAAAAGTGCACAGAACATGGTAGCGCAACTTGAACTTAAAAAGGTGGCTTGTGAAGAAGATATTGCTAAAGTTGCAGAGCAGGAGAAGGACTTGGAGCGAAATTTTAGACGAGATCTGGGTGATGTTGGCCAGTATTTTGAATTTTTCTACAAAAATTATAAGTAAGTGGTACACAGAAATACTTTTATGATGACTATATTTCAGTAATGCCATCGTTGCTTCAATTTCTATGTAAAATTATTTTACTTCAGGAAAAAACCAAAGCTAAGTCTGAAAGGCTTAAACAAAGCTGAAATCTACGAAACAATGGTAAAAGCCTTGCGTTCTGATAATATCCGGGTGTTTGCCAAAGAAAATGGTGAAACTGGCAGGATTGTTGTGATGGCCATTTACGATATGGAAGATCCCTTGTTAATGCCAAAAGACTGTCCACGTTCATACTGGGATAAATTCAACAGAGTTCGAAGAGAGCGTCTTGTTTGTGAGTACCAGACCAAACTGCTGGTGACTGATATAGATCGAATTACAGAAGCCATCAATGAGTGTACCCGGAAGGAGGCTGACGGGACGGCAGCCATTGCTGCTGTTATGGGTGTCATTTCGCACAAAAATGATCTCAAGACCTACTTTGTAGCCAATGTTGAATTCCAAATGGTTCTGGGGAAAGGGCAATGTGAGATTGATTGCTGGTCTTTTCATGATCACTTGAATGCTACCATTATTCTAATTGAAAATGTGGAGAAGCTCAACCAAAAAATATTCGTACGTGTCAAACTTACTAGTTGTACTTAACTACAAGTTATACGTTATCGGTGATATTTTAATTTTTACCATTTTACGCGCACGTGGATTATCAGGGAGCCTCAGAGAAATTAATAAAGGAAATGACAAGAACAGCCAGTGTTCATCGCGACATTAAAGAAATTGAATGGCGATTCTTAGTTGTGGAAATGGCCACTAAAGACCTGAAAAAGGTTAAGCATGACGTGAGCTGTTTTAAAGTGAGCATACTACTTATATAATTGTGCATTTGTCTACCTGTACTATTTACCAAATACTAGTACAAGTAAGATTGAAATCTCTTTTATGTACAGCCAACCAAAAAGCTTCTAGAAGTGCTTCGTAAAGGTGTGAATCTAGATACCATGCACGCTGACAGACTTTCTCTGGTTGACTATCTGAAAACGACTTACATCAAGGTAACGAATGTGTTGTGTTCTGTTCTGTCATTGTACACGTGTTTAACAGTCATTAAACTGCCTTTTTATGTTCCTCCAGTACCAAAATATATTTCTCCGAACAAAGAAGAAGCTTCTTAAATTTTATCAACGCCAAACCCAAAAACGACATGCGACAAATGATATGTACAAGGGGGCTATTTTTGAACACACGGAAAATCTTGTGGCTAGTCAAGTTCATAAAATCTCACCTGACTTCAATGCAAGTACAAGAGAGGAAATGTTCGAAAAGAGGTGTGCACATTTTTCCTCTTCAATTTTATACTAAAGATTGTCACGCAGAGAGTTAATTTAATTTGTTTCCTCTTGTCTTCAGAACGGTACAACTGATGCTCCGGGGCTACTTGAACCGCAAAATAGTAAAACTTTGTAATGAAGTTGAGCGGCTAGAAGAGGAGTTGGAGAGGCAATACCAACGAACATACCCTGTGCTTTAATTAGCGCCGCAAAATCAAAAACAATTATAAATTACTCAGATAACTAACACGACTCTTTTTACTGTACTGTATTATTTTATATAAAATGTGTGATTGTTACTTCTAATGTACTTCGCCTCCATTTATACAATAGCTATTGTAATAATCTCTCAGATTCCAGTGATCTATTAAATTTTAGGTATAGACTTTCCTAAATAAATATTTTCTTTTATCTCATATGCCCATTTTTTGTAAATTTTGGCTTCTTTCTACACATTGTATTATTAAGGGATCAAATTTTTTCGTGAAATTGCGAGCTGCTGTATCAAGTTTCTTATTACGCGCCTACACATGCTTTATTCAAAGATTTGTCCATCCAGTAGCACAATAGTATCTTAACCTTTGGCTTATCATCATTCATCAAATTAACGACCGTAGGAGAAACTGAAAAATTAATTTTAAAGTAAATCTGGCAATCCATGTCAGGCATTGTTTTATTAAAACATCAGACATGGCCCACAGCACAGAATTTACATTTTCTTAAAAATGGACGCTCACAACGCATCGTTTTAAATGGATATCCACATCAATCCGTCATTGAAGAGGGAAGAGTCGTATACCTCTGTGAAAAGTGACGTGTTGAGTGACTGTTGTCCAGAAAAGTAGCAACTAACTGATAAGGAACAAGTCGTGAAAAAGGAAGAAGCTATACAATTATACTGTTGCTGTTCACATTATTATTATATTATGTTGTTTTTAAAGAAGCAAATTATCAAATTCATCCGTCAGCAAGTTGAATAAGCGTAACAATAAGACTTTCATTCACGGTTGACAGCCCTCACAAAAAATTCTAGTGTCCAAAAATTCTTTCCTAATCCCTACTCATACAAGCATGCATGATCCAATTGATGTGGGGATCGATAAGAGCTATTTCAGTGAGTGAAATGATACTACGCATCAGGTTGGGCATTTCCCCTCGGACTTTTACAATGGTAGGTATATGTGAATGGGAATTCCAATACTTAAATAAAAATGAAAAGAGTGAATAAGCTTTCAGTGCAAAACTGACCTCTGAAAATACCCGCAGTTTTCTTGCTTTCGCCAACAATTTGCTAAGAATTAATTTAAATTACGTACAAATTCAATACTACTTCGTAAAATGTTCGGATTTCGTATAGTGATCTTGTGTACCATATTTACATTCGGTGCTTGTCAAATAATTGCCGATCAATTTCACGTTGGTGAAAGGGACTTTGGTGGAATGAGTAGCAGTGAAGAAATGTATCACTACGAGCCTCCTGATGAGTATTACTATCATCATAGCCAGCATTTTCAACCACAACCGGAGTACCGAGGCGTTCATCACTATCCCTCGATTCCAACATTGTATCAGCCTATGCCGATTATGCAGCCGCAACCGGATATGGTTGTCTACGATAGATTCCCGCATCGTCAGATGTTCCCTCGTAGCGAACCTTTCTTCCAACCGGGAGTAAGAGCAGGGGCTTTTGAAAACCCACTGAAGAAAATGATTGAACCTGCCAAGAAACAGATGGGTGATTCCTACAAAGGACTAACGGACAGTATGGGAAAAAAGGTAGAGGAAATGGGAAAGCAAGCGGGAGAAACGGCAGGAAAGAAAATGAAGGAAACGATGCAGAAACAAGGAGAAGAATTTGGAAAGCAGGTAGAAGGTGCTATGGAGGATGGAAAGAAACAAGTGGGAGATCACGTAGATTCGGCAAAGGACAGCGTGGAAGACGCTGGGCACTCTGCGGGTTCTTCTGTGCCTAAACCAGACGGAGCTCCGGATATCAAAAAGAAGTTGGAGGGAAGTGCTGGCGGGAAGGGATCAATGGACCAGATGGGAGACACTAAAAAGAGTGTGGAAGACGGTGCTGGCGGTATGAAGAAAATGCAGGATGCAGGAAGTAAATTAAAAAAGAGCGTTCCCATTCCAGGTTCGCTCATTGGTAGCATCAGACAAAGGGCAGCAGCGCATGAAGATTATGAGGACTTTCCCAGAGCGGAAGCGATGGAGTGGGGCTCCCCAGACTTTGTCGACGTTCGTAATCATCCTAGTTCTAACTACTTTGATTACTACTATGATGGTGGTTATTACTAAAATGTTGCAGGACTTGCGCTTTAGCTGGACTTTAGTTGAATGACTTCGTATGCAAAGTTCAAATTATACTTTAGTGAAGCCTGTTAGTATGTACTATTATGAATCCTTGTACATAATTTTAAGTCATATACCTACATATTTACATAAATGTATAGTGCAT
>JAHZNE010007401.1:0-10552 GCA_027744055.1 Callyntrura sp. NNG-2020 | reverse complement strand
ATTCAAACCACTTGACAAGGCCACTTGATTTGTACCTAAATTTGGTGTTAGAAAATACTAGATAAGGGACTTGCATGTAGAAATGACACCAATTTCGCGACGTTGCGTTGCATGATGCACACGTGGAGGTATGTGTGGTTAGTTTTTTTTACATATTGAGGATGATAGAAGGAAAAGGAATAATTGTTGTATTGAGTGGTATTGATGGGATCAGGCTTTTATTATTCGGGGAATAAGTAGAGTAGAACACTCCGTAAATTGAATGTTAGATAAAAAACAAAGTGCATATTGTTCTGCATGTACCGTAAAATGAGGTGCCCCACTTTTGATTACGCTCATTTGTATATGGTTCCAAGGTGACGGTTCCCAAGCGTTCTCCCGCAACAGGTGGATTGGCTTGCATAGCCTAAATTACAAGGGAAAAAGTTGTACCGACCGTGTAGCTCAAAAATATATAAAATATATAGTTTGGAAAAAATCAATTATTTACAACTATGGAATTTGTGTGGGAATCGGGTGATGGGAATGAAAAAGGAATAGTGGAAGGGCGTAGTTGGTGGTATTGTCTTCTTTTGTTATGCATAATATTATGGAAGCATGCGAACAGGAATACGACAATCAAATGATGCCCGGGGATCGATTCAGTAAACCGCACAGACGATCACGATGATATGTAGCAAGCAAAATTGAATATTTAATATAGAAAGTAGATTTTACGACCGATGAAAATTTTGTATATAGCTTAATTGAAGGGACAATAAAAAGACGAACCAGGTCAAGAGAAAATCCCGTGTTATGCAACGAGTATCCAGCGCCGTCTATAATTTTACCAAAATCACCAAGAAGGGAACTTTGCCCTCTTATTAGGGCCGGGATATTTGGTGGTAAGTAGTAAGTCAAAGGTGCAGCCACACAAATAGAAACCAGACACCAATATAACACCGTCCGAGTGAACACCCCCATGTTTCTTGTGTTTTACAATGGTTTTTTTTTATTTTTCTTGGGAATATAAATTTACAGTTATACTGTAGTCCCAACAGATCCGGTGAACAAACTGAAATAAATGTTTCGTGAATTTTTGTTTTTTAATAAACAACTCATTTGATTATCAAAAAATGATTTTATAATCCAATGTTGATAACCTAATTGGAAGCTCAATATCATTTGGGTTTATCACATTTTCAATATTTACGGAGATCACACGCTTTTGTTGTTCTCTCATATTTTTACATAATCCGGTGGCCAAACACCGTGAACGAGTTCTGGATCCAAAACAAAATGGTTTTTACAATGCTGTGCATTTTGTTTTTGGTTGACATAATGCCTAATCTAACGTTTTTATATTATAAAAGCATATCACACCTGCTCACGTACAAATTTCATATAAATTATGTAATTACTTTTTTATTGACTTGATACAAACAGTCGGTAAATTTTATAATCGAACCGAATTGCTATAAAGTATTTAGCAGCTTTATTATATAAATAGTTCAACATAATTTAATATTTTTTCCTGCTTGCTTATTACAAATGCATAGATGCACTGCAAACTGCACAGCATAACACCGGGCAAGTTTAAATACTTGAAGATTACAGGATAAAATTCGGGTACATAGGTGTCATTACATTGGTATTTCTTATCTGCCTGCCTTAAACTTTTATTTGCCTGTAGTTTGCACTCGCTTTCAGGTTTTTCCTAGAGTATGAAAGTGATGTTAACTTTAATCATGTCACGCCTCTTGACCACTGTTACGTCGAATAGGGATAAGAAATACGAAAGGAAATAAGAATCATATACATAGATGATTATAAGATCATAACCGCATTTACTCTAAATAAAACATATCATTTGAAATGGAATACAAATATTTGACTATACCATACTATTGACTATAAGCTTAAGACCATGATGACCATGACAATGACAACTTGTGCATATTTTGTAATTGGTTTAAAGGAAAGGAAAAATATAGGTGATGATAAAAAAGGAAATACACAGTTCAATTGCCAGAGTTACGTTAACGTATTTGCGTACAAGTTTGGTAGAAAAAAGACCACAAAATCCTAGGTAGCTAACTACGGTGCCTTTAACTCTTCTAAATGCTCCTTTTTACTTAATTTAAAAAGTATTCAATCAAAATATAATATACCATATCAGTCATTAAGGACAGCATTTCCAATTCCAACGAAAGATAGCTTCTTGTGCCTTCGAATCTGATAAATGCTTTGAACAATTAGTACAGGGGCTCGAAACAAAAAAATCGGATATGAAAGTTCTTTGTCTGAAGCGCGATCGTAAACGGTATTAAATAAGTGTCTGGCAGGACGCAGGAAGAATGTGATACGGATTAATGATTTGCCATTTTTACAATGCTTTAATTTTAATACAGATAAGAGTAAAGAAAGTTGAAACGAATATTGTCTGTTTTAATGTGCTGTTGTTGCCAAATGTTTTATTCTATGTAATCGTTGGACAGTGGAACTATCTTCCATTACTTTGGTAACTGCAAAATACATTCGTTAATTTAATGAGAAATAAAAAACGAAGAAATGAAAATCAGTGTGATAGTAACGAACCATCCTATATCTTGCTACTCAAATAAGTTAAAATTCCATGCGATACCTTGGTTCGGCTCATTGTTTTTGTTTAGTCTGGTTGACCATGGAGTTTAAGGCTACGGAGTGCGTCACTGTGAGAAAAAAGTGTCGCCATAAATTTTTAATGTTTGCTCGTTTATCGGCTGCACAGGCTGCACTTGTTGTCATGGTATTTATGGCGGAACTTGTTTTCTTCGAATTCACAGATTTGTAACGTCATGTTATTTTCTTTTTGTTACAAAAGCAGCAGAGTAATTTGAATTTGTCGTTGACTGAGAACTGCAGTCGGTCAAAAACTATTTAAGAAAATATGTTTAGAATTTGGAGCCTCTTTTCAAATCATCTTCGTATTTGACAGTAACCTCTATATTGTAATTTTATTTGACAATTAATTATCTGTCCTGTGGTAAGTACCTCACTCCCTCAGATATCCTTATAGTACCACCCACATTTAAAACAAATACGGTCATTACAAAGTTATAATTAATCTTATAAAACCGCAAGTGTTCAATGTGCTGAATGTATATATTGTAAGCTGAAAAGTGGTGATATGATTCATATGCCGAAGTGATAAAACTTGTTATTGACTTCCAGAAAACGTTTTCGTGTATGCATTTCATGAATAAGATAAAATAAGTCGTTTAAGATGAATCGCTAAATCAACAAGATTGAAATATTTGGGTTAAAAAATTTATCCTCTTTCTACGAGTACTAAAACCTTCTAACATTCGATTGCGTGTGGAATGTGCTTTGTATAAGAGCCGTACACGTTTCTGTGGATTATAAGACAAATTAAAGATAGAAAATCTGGTTTTCCATATGGAGCTTCAACAAAGACGATTAGACGACTGCTTAAAGAAAAACTGGTCTTACTGGAATACTGGGTCTTACATTTAGATTGTACGAGGGACCAGAGGGACGACAGGGTTAATGCAGTCAACCGCACAATTGTGATATCCATATATTTAATATTTCAGCTTATTATCTGCATTTATTCGGTCCAAGCCCAACACATCCCACATATGTGAGGCCTCCACTTGTCTTCTATATTCTTATGTCTTATTTTCTTATATTCATTAAACAGTCAGCAACAAAATAACATCTAGAACACCACTGTTCTGACTGTGAGGTTTTTATTCTCTTCTCTGGACACAACACCAGAAAGATTGACATCCAGAATCCAGACATGTGCTGATGCATAACCTCATAGTGTTTTTGTATCTCCACCATAGAATTTTTCATGTTGCTGTTGTCCGTAAATGTACCCGATTGCTCATCGTTAGCTAGAAACACATAAAACAAGTTCTTCACTCAAAAGGTTTATGTAACAATGTTATACAATGCTGGTTAGACTAGACGTAAGTACAAAATGTACGTCTTGGTTTTGCTATGAAAAATCCTGCCGCACCTCTCAGCTATATTAAATTTTACGAGCACATATTCCTCATAGGTTTAAAATAAATCGGATGCCTCTGGCGCTGACGACCTGGCGTACATTTATATTAAACTGCAATACAATGCAGTACATAATCCAGGGAAGAAATATATACCCAATAAGAAAGGCTGACAAAAATTAATCTCTGCCTTTTCCAGGCTTCCACAGAGCCACATTTGATGAATACATAGTGGTAAACAGATGTAGATTGTTCAGTTCTGCCTTGACTGCCGTGGTAGTGGCATGGTAAGGACAATTATTTCTACTGCGACGTATCCTGCATTCGATTCTCCAATCGGTGAAATTTTAAACGCGACTGCATAGCGAACGCCGACATTGCTGTCTTTGATTGTCACATCAGCGAAAGATAAAATTTACGGTGCACACGGCGGTGTTTTGTGTAATACAATAATTGTGTCGCAAAATCAAGAAATCAAAATGGTGTATCCGACGAAGTCTTCCCCGTTGGTGTTTTATGTAAACGGAAATAAGGTGAACAAAATAGTTAACAGCTATTATTCAATTTTCATTCATTTTCCTAAGTTTGTATGAGTTAGCCGAAGATATAAAAAAAATCGTGGGGTTTGCCAGTGATAGGTATACAGGTGGCCAATGTAGGTGCTTTGGAAGGCGAGACACGTTTATCTAGCACCTACACATGGCCATCAATTTTTTTTATTACATGCAACATGCATTTATTGATAAAAATCAAATCATATATCATACTTGTACAGACATGGCATTATGACAAATAATCGATCGATTATTATAATTGTCCAAATTACAATCATGGCCAATTATAATTAGCAAAACACTTCGTATCGTTATGATAAATGATGCTATTTGCTATGCATTTGAAATTACATTATTGTAATTATTTCAACACAGCTCGAGCTACCAAATACTGCATACTTAGATAGATTAAGCAATATTCATATTACATGGCATGTTTCCTGTATCGAACATGTAACGTCACAACTTTTAAATTTGCAAAAAACAGGTTGTAGATGACCACGTTAATCCAGAATGGACCTTGTTGACATATCTTCGAACTAAACGTGAGAAAACAAAAATTTAAAGCCAACGTTTGTTGGTGCTATGTTCACACGGAATGTTTGTAGCATGTAAATAATGAGATGAAAATTTTACTTTTGTTAGTAAGACTGACCGGAACGAAATTGGGATGCGCAGAAGGAGGTTGCGGAGCTTGTACAGTAATGGTGCAAAGATTTGATAGGGATAAGAAAAAAATTGTGTAAGAAAACTATATCTGTCTTATTGATTTTTTGCAGACATGTGCTTTTGCTTCATCAAAAGGTTGAAAATGGCTTACAGTGCAAATAAATCCACACGCATAAAAATTTTAATCTGAGCAAATGAATATTGTAACAGAAATCACGCGGTAAATGCCTGTCTCACCCCAGTATGTGCCATGCATGGTTTAGCTATAATCACTGTAGAAGGCATCGGCAGCGTTGCGCAAGGCTTGCACCCCGTCCAAGAGAGAATAGCGAAAAGTCATGGCTCCCAATGTGGATTTTGCACCCCCGGTATAGTCATGTCTATGTACACTCTACTTCGGAACAAGACTGTTCCCTCCATGGAAGAAATGGAGGTGGCATTCCAGGGTAACCTTTGCCGCTGTACTGGTTATCGCCCTATAATCGAAGGGTTTAAAACATTGACTGTAGAAGGAGGAGCTTGCTCAACCGGCATGCAAAATGGAGGATGTTGTGGTGGTGCCAAAATGAATGGAGGTTGTTGTATGCAAAACGGTCTCGAAAATGGCGACTCCGATGACGTTGATACAGAAAATAACAAACTGTTTGATACATCTTCTTTCAAACCATACAATGCCGAAGCAGAACCTATCTTCCCACCGGAACTTCAATTGACCGATGCCTATGACACACAGCATTTGGTTTTCACAGGCGACCGTGTCTCGTGGTATCGCCCCACAAAACTGTCCCAACTTCTGGAACTGAAAGCAACTTACCCCTACGCAAAGATGGTTGTTGGCAATACAGAAATTGGAGTCGAGGTCAAATTTAAAAACTGTCACTATCCCGTCATCATTCAACCCAACCACGTACCTGAACTTGTGGACATTCGTGTGGAGCCTAAAGGTGTTCGCTTTGGTGCAGCCGTGACCCTCTCACAAATTGAAGAAACTCTCCGAGAGCAAATTGCCAGTAAACCGGACCATCAAACTAGAATATACCGTTCCATCGTGGAAATGTTGCGATGGTTTGCCGGAAAACAAATCCGGAACGCTGCTGCTGTTGGTGGTAACATCATCACTGGAAGTCCCATTTCAGATTTGAATCCCATTTTCATGGCGGCTCATTGCGAATTAGTGCTGCAAAGTAGAGAAGAAAAGCGGGTGGTGCAAATGGACGACTCATTTTTCACTGGCTACCGTAAAAATATTTTGAATTCTGAAGAAATTCTGCTGAACATACTAATTCCATACACGAAAGAGGAAGAACATTTTTACGCTTACAAACAGGCTAAACGACGAGATGACGACATTGCTATTGTCAATGCTGGCATGTATGTTTACTTCTCGAGGGGGACAAATGTCATTAAAAATATTAAGCTAGCTTTTGGCGGTATGGCACCTACCACAATAATGGCGAAGACCACTGCAAAGACCCTAATGGGCCATCAGTGGAACGAAGGGATGATAGATATTGCGCTTCCCAGTTTAATTGAAGACCTTCCTTTGGCCGCTGGTGCCCCCGGTGGAATGATTGGCTTCCGGCGGTCGCTCACACTGAGTTTCTTCTTTAAATTTTATTTGTCTGTGCGACAAGATC
Source organism: Callyntrura sp. NNG-2020 (assembly GCA_027744055.1). NCBI lineage: Eukaryota > Metazoa > Arthropoda > Collembola > Entomobryomorpha > Paronellidae > Callyntrura > Callyntrura sp. NNG-2020. The sequence goes on along the minus strand of JAHZNE010007401.1, from coordinate 3,700 downwards.
TCAGTCAGAAATTGCCTTTTGTCAAGGCCCTTAGCTCAAGGGAGAAAAGCGCCATTCAATTATATCACCCAAATCCACCAGAGAGTTTCCAGTTATCTCAAATTGTTCCCGAGGGTCAGCCTGATTATGATTTGGTGGGTCGTCCGATTACTCATGTCAGTGCAATGAAGCAGGCCACTGGAGAAGCGGTCTATGTCGACGACATGCCCCGCTTTGAGAATGAACTTTACTTGGCCCTCGTAATGAGCACCAGAGCTCACGCCAAGATTTTAGGAATCGATGCTACAGAGGCGCTAGAAATGGACGGTGTGGTTGACTTCATCTACGAGAAGGACATTCCCCGAGAAAGGAACAGCGTCGGAGGGGTAATTCACGATGAAACCGTGTTTGCTATTGACAAGGTCACGTGTATTGGTCACGTTGTTGGAGCAATAGTAGCTATTGATCAGCCCACTGCCCAAAGAGCAGCAAAAGCGGTCAAAGTACAGTATGAGGATATTGTCCCTGCTGTTATCTCTATGAAAGATGCCATAAAGCATAACTCCTTTTATCACGATTGGACAAGGAATATTAGTAATGGTGATGTAAACAAAGGTTTTGATGAAGCGAAGAAAATAACTGAATTCGGACAGATACATATATAGTATTCACAAGAACGATTTTTTAAATTATTGTTTTCTATTAGAATGCATGTAATACAATTATGGAAAGATTGGAACCCTACATGAAAGCAAATCCAAACGGAAAATGGGAAAATTGGGTAAATGCGGCGTATTTTGACAGGTGCTGTTTATCCGCGACAGGTTTTTACAAGTAAGTAGGGAACAGGTAACCACTATTCAAGTGTACAGAGTGTATTTAATAGATCGCAATAATATTTACAATTTATGTTTGTACCAGAACACCAGACATTGGCTTCAATATGCAAACCAAAACAGGAACCCCGTTTAACTATTTTTGTTTTGGATCCGCTTGTGCGGAAGTGGAGATTGATTGCCTAACCGGTGACCATGAGGTATAATATAACTCCTGTTTTAAATTAAATGAAGATTAAAAGTATGCTAACGCCAACCTTGTTTGATTAAAGGTCAAGAGAGTAGATTTGGTTATGGATGTGGGCGAAAGTTTAAATCCCGCCATTGACATTGGTCAAATAGAAGGTGGATACATGCAAGGTTATGGATTGTACACTCTGGAAGAACTTCGCTTTTCTCCGCAAGGATTTCTGTTGACGAAGGGTCCTGGAATGTACAAACTACCTGGTTTTGGAGATATCCCCCAAAAATTTAACGTGGCCATTTTACGTGGAGCTCCAAATCCAAAAGCTGTATTTTCTTCAAAGGCAGTGGGAGAACCTCCTCTGTTTCTGGCAGCATCTGTGTTCTACGCATTGCGAGACGCAATAAAAGCAGCTAGACTGGAGAATGGAAAAACAGGGAGCTTTGCACTGGATTCACCCGCAACGGCAGAAAGAATTCGAATGGCTTGTGACGATAAGATAGCGGAGAACGTATGTTTCCAAAAATGCCGATTGCTACGGCCGGAAATAAAATCGCTTTGAATTTTGGATCTACTAGTAAACAAATTGTCCACCATTAATAAAGTGATAACGACTTTTTTTATATTTTCAGTTTCCACCAGCACAAGCAGGAACTTTTAAGCCGTGGTCGATTTTGGCTTAAACATTTTTCCGTCAAAATAACCTTTGCAAGCATTCCTTTAAATCATCGTGCGGAATTACCTGAATGCTTATTTTCAAAAGTTAGAAATGTAAACTGGATGTCCACATGCCAGTTTTATCAAAGTTGAAATTGAACTTAATTGTATGTCGTCGAAAATCTCCGCGTCAATTGTTAAATATCATGGGATAACTAAAGACTTAATAAATATAATAGTACCTACTTTATGCATATCATCGTCGATAAATAAAGTTCATTTAGATTTAAAGCACATGATACATTGCATTGTGGTAATTTATCATACAATTTATTTATCTTTTGTCGTTTTATAGGTGGCGATTTCTGTACAATGTTTTAATAGTAACAATAACAGTTGTGCATGCTGAAACAAAAACAATTAAATTGAGTTAGTTACCTCGTCTTAGTTTATATAGTAAGCTCTCGGTTTCTCCCATTTTAAAAATCTCCCCACAAGCAATGGGAAGTGGATACACACACTTTGACTTACAAATAATCAATAGACATCGAGACACTCTACTTTGCAAAACTCATTAACATTTTGCTGACCAATTTTAATCAACAATCGACATCTCTCTTTCGATTTTATTCCGAACCCCTCATATTTTTACTAACACAGCATCTGCAATACAAAGAACAAGTGGATAATGTACCCTCACACTCACACTAGCTAGTACTCACAATCAATAATTTTCTCTATAATATTTGGCTCTAGAAAAATGTATTACTAATTTATTTCAAGATTTTCCATGTAACATATGCCCTTCGTCGGCAAGTTAGGCAGTTTTCTAGAAATCGTAGGTGTTGCGTACACTATTTTGCAAGTGTCTACACAACGTTGACTATGTAATGTAATGGTTGAAAGTTCGAGAAAATTAACAATCCAGGAATACAGCGCAGTCAAAATATAGTCTGTGTGAATTTGGTGTCCAATTGGTGTATGTCGAAGGTACTGAATAGGGTACGAGTGATGATGTTTGTTTCTCGTTATCGATATTGCTTCTACTGATGGCTGTGGTGGTGTTCTTATTACTGATACAATTGTCCTTAATGTTATTTTTGATAATGACAATTGACAAACACGATTACACGGTTTTTTGAAACAGAAAACAATACTTTATTTAAAAGTACATAATTTAGGCTAAATCCAGTGGTAAGGTACGAACTTGTAATTTTAATGACAAAACGTAATTACTACAATAATTTTTGGCTCTTCTCTATTCTGGCGAACAACTGACGACGACTGAAAACTACTACTGACTGCTTACTACTGCTCACTACTGACAAAATGCATTTTTGTTGAACTGCGTGGAGATTTATTTACATTGACATTTTCCACGCAGCATGCTAAGGTCACATTGACAACTAAAATTTTACATATGTACTTTTACAATTTCTTTTCGCTACATCTTGTGCATTTTACCTTTCCTTCTCAACACTTACTATTTATATTGAATAACAAAGGAACCAGAAAATCATCCGTGGCAGTAGTAAAATTTATTTCCATACTGAGAGAGAGATATTGGTTTTCATTTGTCTGCAAGGACAATCACATATTTGTTGAGAGAGAGTAACACACAATCTACAGAAAGTTCGAAGGTTGACACAATGACAATTTGAAAAATAATTACTTAATTTCAGTTCTTACATACATGATAGGTACACATTTAAGCGATGAGATGTGCCAATGTGTCCAATCTACTCATAATAAAATTCACCTCTCGACTATCAAACATTATTTGTTGTTTTGAATTACAGTTTGTAGAACTTGTAATTAGAGGGCCACACCAAACATATCTAGTGCTATCGGTTCATGTATAGGCCCTCTAGTATTCAGTGCTTTTATTAATGATATAGGCAACTATTTAATTGTACCATTCCTTCTTTATTGTGATGACATCATTGTCTATCTCGAGGGCACTAACTTAAAAGAAGTTATGGATAAAATGATTAGTCAGGTGGAGCAAATAAATGAATGGTGTGCCTTGAACAAAATGGCAATG
>JAHZNE010007400.1:0-16199 GCA_027744055.1 Callyntrura sp. NNG-2020 | reverse complement strand
TGTGTGTGTGAGAACAAGGCTAAAAAAGGCGGCTACTCCGCCCTTTTAACAATTCGTTAATTTTTCAAATGTGTAATTAGTTGAAGTGGACACAACGCTTTTATGCTACGTTTACTTTGTATGGCAATGTAAACTTTCTCAAATGACATACGTATAGGCCCTGCCCCACAACAACCAACCCATAATTATAGAGTTGTTTGAGTGGCTGTATAAGACTGTTAGGGAGGTTTTTTTATAAGGAAGTCTTCTATTTCAACACAATATATGCTATCTAAGGAATTTTTAATTTAGATCAGAATATTTGCAGAATGTGCTATTATTTGGGATAATTTGCAAATAATGCACTGAAACTGGTGGAGCATGGATGGAAGAACTGCCGTAACATATTATACCTCCACTGGTGTAGCAAATATCTTTCGTTGCAGTTTTATCAAATAGCAATAATAATAGGTTCGTTCATGCAATCATAATGTGAAGTTTGTCAAAAGTGATAACATGCACGTTTTAACTGCTTTATGAGAGAAGAGAGAGAGAGAGATAATGTTCACTTACATATTGTTCCGTTGGTAGGATGTGCTTCGAAGACAATGTGGTTCGCTCATAGGAGGGTTTCCTTAATATAAGGCGCATAATTGCATCCGGTGCCCGTTGGGCAAGATATGCCAGCACTTCAGGGCATTTCAGATCAGCTTCTCTTTCATCGTCGGGGCTAGGAAGGCCTCTAGACCAGGAGCGACTCTGAAGCTCACTCTCAGCATCGATGGTGAATCGGTAAAAGATGTACTTGTCTCGAAAGGGGTATTCTAGCGTAACTGGTTTACAAACAAAAATACAAATTAAATAGATTACAAGATGTACGTGCACGACAAAAAGAATAGAAAAAAAATTATAACAGCTTTGTACATTCTCTGTGTACTGTTAGAGTATTATTATTACTATTATTGTGATTAGTTGCACTATTATCATTTTCATTTAATGGACGCTTACTGCCAGCCACACAACATAATAATCAACAATCAATATTTGTGCGTGACTGCAGTTTGATCTGAACACATCACAAAGCCATATCAATTTTTCAAAACTGTTCATTCTTAATTTCACTCTTTTGTGTCCTGCGTGAGACAGGTGAAGTGAATTGAAATCCGCAATGTGCGATTAATGCGTAGTGATACGACAGGAGGAATTTAAATAAAAGCACATTAAAACTTGTCATGTTTCATGTAAGTTTACAATAGTTATACGACTTTGTACCTTCCACCGCAACATCACGGCACGCATCTAGACATCAAGCACAATGCTCACAAAAACTGGCTCTTAGGTACATCATATTCGCGTATCATCATCATTATCATCGTGATCCGATATTTTGCAACTTGCAGCGCACCATATACACTTTTAAAGTGCACCTCCATATATGAAAGTATGCATACGCCAGCATACATTTTTTAATCATTTTCATTCATTCTCCTCTCATTTTCATCGTATATGATTTTTGACGTGAGGCTCATTGTGAATTCATTCCTGTTATAGTCTACCATTACGTTTCAGCAAAAAAATTATTGCTGAGCGATCAATACATCTATTAATAATAATCACATACTTGCTTCCTCTTTTCATCGTTTTATTGTGAAGGCAAAAGCGACATTAGTTTACACCGATTACAAAAAAGGAACTAATAAAACCCTGTTGTGTGTGCGCTCAAAGTAGCAATTGAAGTGAAAGACTGCGAAAAGAAACACCTCCCTGCAGCAATAACGCAGCAAATCCATATACGTATGTAATATCTTCTAAAAAAACTAGATCATAAAATCATTCTGACGCGGACTGCCTACCACTTCTCCTCTGCAGCTGCGTGAAAATGAAAATCGACTAGGCTTGTGTGCTGAGGGAACGTTTACAAATTTGCTAGCAAACTGAGCTGTGGATTTATACCTATTATAATGTAGAATGGCATGCGTCAGTAGGTTATTGGTTTGTGCAGCAAACAATTTTCGAGAAATACCAGTATTTCCCACTTGAAATTTTACCTACATTCAACATAGATTGTAGAGGGTGATGATGATAATGGCAGTGTGTGTGAGTACTCAAATTTGCAACTTGGCAAGGACGATGGATGCAGGCAGAGAGAAATGCGACGGCGGCCTGGCTGATGATGTTGGCTTAAAACTTAACTTGACTGTAAAGCACATTGAGAGAGCGTGTGGGATGTTGGTAGGAAGGATGTAAATTTCGACGATTAAAATTCAGCAAATTACTGTAATAGTAATAGGTAACTGTGCAGTGTATATCGTTATTGTTCATTGAATGCCGCCTTTAATTGGTTTTAAATGTGTCAGCTCGTAACTCATAACTCATGTGCCATCGTGCTAGCGAATTAACAAAATGATAATGCTGCTCTGCTGATGATGATGCTGATGACAGATAAAGTAGCAAGCACGCATTGTGGGGTAGCGTAAAATTGTATTTGCAAGAGAAAACAGACAAGTACTCAAGTATACATGTAGAATAGGTAAATACTAGTAGTACTACGTGCGTAGGTACCTTTTGGTGATCACTTTATGCTGCTTTGTTATTTTTAGCTTGACAATAACGAAGGAAGGAATTTCTGTCGAAACTTTTTTTGTATTGTCTAGCTGGCTTTATCCGGTAGAATCGTGGCATTACAAGTAAATGATGAACACGCCGTGTAGTTACTACTGCGTGCTGATTTGTCTTTTGTTAAGCTGGCCAAATTGCCAATTTCACCTAAATTGCTAACTGAGAGACAGTGTAAATGATAAACTTGCAGCGTGACGAAGATGATAAACGCAACAACAGCATTAGGGCCACGAGAAAGGAACAAGAAACTAGACGCTGCTGCGCTGCTGTGAGGATGATAAAACAACTGAAACAGTTTAACTTGAGCAGTGAATTTGTTGAATTATAATAATACTAATGAACGTAGGATGGATGGATGGATAGTCAAGATGTACCCGCCCAGATGCTGCACAACACCAACTCAAAATATACCTTCTACTTGTCGGCAGCATTATTATTATCTTTCACGTATCGTTCTTCCTCGTGCACGCAGCAACACCACCACCACCAACAACAACAACAACACTTGCAGACTTACACACACCACTACCTGCTACATCCTGTTGTTGATTACAGCGACGACGAAGCTGAGATGTTGATGATTTTTGGCAAAATACAATAAAATTCACACGAACAGCAGAGTATCCAAACAATTTATCAAAAGGTAACATCTTGCTTGACAGAGAACACAGTGAATTTTTTGTACACTCTGTGGGAAACTCGTCGTTTGGTTTTGTCATTTGTCGTCAAGTAGCTAGCAACTAGCACCAGCAATGATGTCCAAAAAGTTCCTCTGTGACCAGTGCATATGTGTGTGTGTGTGTGTGTTTGTGAATGTGTGTATGTTAGGAATTTTGCGTTGTCGCTTGATGATAAAGCACTTGCCGTGTGACAAACACTTTTTTAACGATTAAACAAATAAATATGAATATATAAAGGTTTATACGTTCATATTATTATGCCGTTTATACGCGAAGGAAAATGAAAATGACGACAAACATTGCTTTTCTGCCACGTTCCTTTTTCAGCTGAGTTACCGTCAAGACAAGGTAACAATTCATCTGCTGACATACATACAGCAGCCAAAATATACATGAAAAATTTATACAAAACAACGAGCAAGGCAGCAGACGCATATAGGTATATGAGCTTTTGAGTAGATGAACAACAAATTGGAAAACAGGAGGAGAAAGAAAATCGCAACACTCAAAGCCATACTGGCTGAGAAGAAACGGCTGCCGTAGCTTTCATATTGACAAAAGTTGTGTAGGTATGCTGTAACTTGTAATGTTGCGTTGTACGGAATTTGTGATCAGCTCCTTATATTCTTGCTGTCCGTAAATCACTAAAGAGGATTCGTTCAAAATAATTTATTGATTTTTGCTAGTGTCCCTGACCCTCTCAGTTTTCCCCATGAAGAGTTTCACTTGTTATCATTACAGCCATCTACACGTTCATATTACCCTTTAAAGTCAAAACCTTTACATAACGAACGGGATATTATTGCTACCAATGAGCAATTAATCTGCTCTTTATCATGAATCATGTCGAGCTTTTTAAAATAAAACGTAGGATGATGGTGGTGGTGTGGTGCCGTCGGCAAAAGTGGATAAAAACCTGTTGCAAACAAGGTCATTAAAAGCAAGATGAGCATAAGCACCCGGTACGGGTTTTCATAAGTTTACAACTTTGCAGATAATCTCATCATATCTATTACTCAGCCAGAAGCAGCAACAACAAAAACAACTACTACCATCAAACAAAAGGATGCAACTTGCAATTCGTATGTAATATTTTATCAAATCATGTGTGACTTCCTGCCAACCAAATGTGAGGAGCAAACATGTGACATGCATGTCAACTAGACATGCAGGAATTCCTGAGAACAGGGCGATTTGTCAAAAGAAAAAAGCATAACTATCGCATCTATGGGTAATGCTGCACACAATTTGTTGCTCGCACCAGAAGCCGTTTTGCAATAAAACGATATGGCTAGTTTCGCAAGTGGCATTTTAAATACAGTAATAATTGCTATTAACCATGTCGTTGTTTTTTTCTACATTTTTTGTGAGTTTTCGCTGCCTGCGAAGTAGAGTTCAAACGAATGGAACGACATTCGGAATGCGAATGCACCGAAAAAATCATCACTCGTTATTATATTTTAAGTTGTACTTGTACATGTATGCTTTTCCTATTATGATACCACTTGTACTATTTGTTTTCAAAACCAAAAAAAAATCTCTGTAAGCGTGTATCATCATCCTTCTGGCTACACAAAAATGTGCTCCCCGCACATACAAAAGTTGTTGCAGCAGTCCCTGTAACGATTCATTTCGTGGGAATGGTTAGACCATCAAGCTTCCCATCATCGATCGCCGCTACCCATGTATCCAGCTACCTTTACCACCAAAAAAAGTCGAATGGATCACCAGCATCATTCTCGCATCGGAATTCTAATCTTTTATGCTTTATATATAACCATCAAACCAACCTTATGAATAACTTTGTTCTCCCGTCGTTGTTGTTGGCTCTTCCTCTGAGCATCTTTTCATGTATCGTTCTACTGAAACAAGCACGTCCGCAGATGTTTCTTTTAAACATTTCAACAGATCAGGTTTCTTCTTTACAAAGAAAGAAGCATCTCTCCGTCTCTCTCCATTCACCACCGCCACTCCACTTAGTCCTCCTCATACACAAATGACAGAATAAGTACAATTGAAACAAGAACAACCCAGAGAGCATCTGGTCTTCCGCAAAATCCCGTAAATACACTTGTTACGTGAACGAAAACCCAAAACATACAGACATCCTTCTCTTGATTGCGTTACTGCGAGAAAACAATGTAATAGTATAGGTACATCTGTGGCACGTTATCACAATCACGCATTTTCGCTTGTACTTCATTACGTGTTTTATCGCAAAAAGCGGAATGCAGATGAGCACCATCAAAATATCATCATCATTCCCTCTGACCGTGAAAGCACAAACCTCCTTTTTCTCAATTCTATTGTAAATTCGCATGCTTTTATTGTATAAAAAGTTTGTGTTTCATTTTTCATTTTTTTTGTTAGACAAAAGAGGACATGCGAATATTTTTTTTCTCGCATCGTAATCACATATATATAAGGCAACCTAGAATTTAAAATGTATTATTGCTGTTCTACAATCTGACTAAACTGCTTTAGGCAGTCACAAATCGAAATCGCAGTTAGTAGTAGTTTTCTGCATGAAACCCTTTTCTCCAATTCTTAATAGCAAACAAGCGGGAGTTTCGGTTTTTAAATCAGTAGTGGCAGCAAATCCCGTCAACCACCCGTAGAAGTAACAAACAGCATCACGTCATATAAAACACGTAATGTAAACAAGGAAAATTTTACGATCACGCTGTTGATAAAAAAACAACAATAACGGGAGAAAATTTATAGCTAAAAAACGTGAGTGGGATCTCCTTCTACATAACCTGCCATCTATTTAATTTTAGGTAATGGTAATGTGATACTTTGATATTCAGATCTAAAGAACCGATTTACCAATTTGCTAAAGTATACCAAGATACAAAGGTGGAAAAAAGTGTGTACATATCACCGTCTTGCCCCAAACGAGTTCTCAGTTTTGTGTTCGCCCATTATATACTTGTTACCTTGATGTAATTTTATGTCATTAATGAAACCTAAAGATAACAGTTTTCCAGCCCATTTCAAGGTTTTCGCTGTCGTTAAACGAAGATCATTGCTACTGTGGGGTAGTTGGTATTACCACCAGTCAAATTTACCGTCAGGTCACACAGCGGGATACCATATGCAATAATCCGTATTAATCAACTATTGATCGTAGCAATTTTTTATGCCGTAAAATGATGATAAAACGTAATGACGAGCACGAAAAAATAGAGAAGGAAGGGATCACGCGTAAAAATAATCTTACTGCATCAGCATCGTCCTTACTTTTAGGTGGCGTCTTTTTCGTCTTGTTAATGTTTGCTGTAATTGATATCTTATAGGTAGATGCATAAAATGGCCTAAAGTCAAATGCTAATGATTACTAATTACCATCAAATCCTTCTTTACTCAGCACGATAAATAAACATTGGAAGCGTGTAAGTAGAATTCTACAGCCTATAATTACTTTGCGCTAAGAAGGAAGCAGCAACCGAACGAAATAAAAAGCTACCTATCAAAAACCATTTTATGAAGTAACTGACATTTAAAAAAATGTGATGATGAGGATGATAATGATGATGATGATATTCACCTTAAAGAATACTCGAGTCGAGGAAATAAAAGAAGGGAAAAAACTCGATACGTTTTGTCAATCTGCCATACAGGCACTGTCGACTACACGGTCATCAACAGTGACAGTGGTGAACTTTGTGCAATGATCCTTTATAATTACCTAACGAATCAATGTTACCAACGAAAATACCTCATCAACAAGGGTAGAGAAGCGCGTTGAAAAGCAGAGGGACATATGGCAGGTAGGTACGGACGTATGCTAAAAAGACTAAAAAGTGCTCTGGCAATGAGGGGAAAACAATAATGTCTCTGCATGTTTCACATTAACTAGGAGTGACGAAACCCAGATGGAAATGTCCTTTCGATAACATCATTGCTCTCCTTATTATCGAAATCGCTCTTACAGAAACCTGCTCACAGAGAGGAGAGAGAGGGAGGATGTAACACAATATATGTACGATAAAACGTAGAGGTCTTAAGACAACCGTTTAAAAAGTGGTGAATGGCTGTTATAAAAGACTGTGAACCCATTTTGTAGCAGGGCTTGCTGGTTTATTACACATAAATAGGAATTTCTAGAAAAAAAATGTTTATGATTTCTGCTCGATATTGTTCAGCAGAGAGAAAATGAGACAGAGAGCGATGATATGACCATGATTTGGCAAGCTGTCGCAATAAGAAGGGCAACCGATGCATTTTATAACTTGGCAAATACTTATTCTTTTCTTTACAGTGACCGGTAAGAGCAATTTGAAGTTGTCAAATCTTTTTTAAAGTCGTTCACTGTAATCTCTACAAAAATCCCTGTCAACGAACGATTTAGTAAATTCTTTCGACCCAAGTTGTTCACCTTCTGAAAACGAAGAACACACTGATTCGCTCAGCTTCAAAATCGCCCTGTTTTTTTATCACTGACAGAAAATGTAATACAGTTGAAAAGCTTTTACTTTTTGAGTGTTTGATTATGATTTCCCATAAACACACATAAATACTGGTTATGGCTTTTCCTTCGGGCAAACAAAAGGGAAAAATAAGATGAAGTCAGGGTTGGCTCCTTTGTGAGACAAACAAACAACCATCATCAGCTTTAGCCTTCACTGTACCGTACCGCTGGCTGACACATTGCTAGAATATTAAGAACTTGACAGCCATGTTATGCGCTACTTTACTACAAAGCGATATAGCTACAGCAAAAAAAGTTATGGTGGTCGATGAGAAGTTTATGGCTAATTAGGAAAAACCACGGCCAGCAGGGCTACTTAAAACATGTTGCGCGTTTAGCATTGGTGTAAACGAGGGGTTAAATTATTTTCGTCATCATTTTTCCAGGGAATATACTGCAACACTACTTGGAAACGTAATGGATAATGAAAATATAAATGGTGCGAAACATTCAAAAACTAATTAAGTTAAATACAAACATGCTCTTTACTGATTCATTATTCTAATTTCTGCAAAAATAAAAACCTAGAGAGAACTCAGAAAAATTCTCCGCTTGGCATGGGCCATGCTACGTGATTTGTTATTTAACTACGCAGGAGAAATCCAACCAAATTGTTGTTGTAAACCCTTAAAAAATAATTTGTTATTTTGGTGATAATGTCATTTATTTGTGTGTTGCACCAGGTAATTATTACTGTTTGTTGTAATAACCATTATCTCGAAAGGTAAACTCCTAGAACGTCACCTTTTTATACTTATCTGTTTGACCCCCTGTTTCTCACAGAGTGGTAGTGGTAACGGCCGTGTTCGCTCATGTCACTAGTTACTATATAATCTCTGCGCACATTGAACAAAAACTTAACGAAAGCATAAAATCCCTATTCACATGTAAAACGTTGACTCTTTGCCATAAATCACACAACCTTTTGAATTTTCATTTCATCTCTAATGTTTTTGCGAGTTGTAGAAAAAAAACACCTGCGTTTTCCTGTGTACGCAGAAAAGAGGATGGAACAACAAAATACTTTCGTGACAACATTACATGTGGTACTATCGACTCTTCAATCTTCAATATTGGACCTCATATAGAGTATGTATGAATATTTAATGGCTACATACACAACCACGGGTTATCACGACATTTTTTCCTTTTGTTTTGCAGTTGAATGAAATGACAAATTCATTTTTATCATGGAGGTGGCACAATATATCCTTGACCATGATTTTGATAAGTGGTGGTGAGTGATGAATGACTCCTCGCGAAAACAATGCATCTGCATAAAAGTATTATTATTAGCTTCATCATGAAAACGTTTTTCTTGATTCATGATTTCCTTAATGCATACTGTAACCACACCCATGACATTTGCCAGTTATGTTTCATAGCCTTTGTACCAAGCGCGCGTATTTTTAACCAACAGGACACGTGTTTTTGCATAACACATAATCGAGACAAAGAAAGAGAGAGTTCATAAGCAATTAGGCATTCGTAGTTTGCAATTTGTCATTTTTTTTCTCTGCGGTAATAAAATGCCTGCCGAAGATCACCAATAATGAAGTTTTTCATCTTTGATGGCTGCACATCTTTATTAACTAGCATGACTTACGAGAATTTCTATGAATTTTGCAGCAATGAAATATGCTGCAAAACATACCTAGTGCATGTCTTTAATCCATTACAAAGCTCAAATTTTCAAAAAAAAACACTACGATTTGATGGTATAAACATGCATACATTTAGTAGTGAGTAGTGACGTCCCTCGTAAAAAGGTTAAATTGTTCTCTTCAACAACTCTTTTACTACGGGCAAGCACAATTTGGCTTTGTCGAAATAAATGAGCGATAAAATCACGAGCAACTGTTTTTTCCTTAAAAACCACTTTGTTTTGCTTTTCTGTAGTTTTTAGAACATTTTGCGTCGTCATTCCGAATACTTGTACAACAACATCCGCCAACATTCGCTTGAAATATCTACCGCAGAGATCTCTGATAATAACATGTATAAAAGTACAAGTATAGGTAGGTAGGTACATACATATAATATGAAGTTCATCTTTTGTAAGGCGATACAGCAGCAAATCACAATAATAATAAGTATCATACTGTTTTACCATCCTTGGCGATAAATGATGATTGCCAGCGTCGTCGTCGTAAGCATATCTTTTGAACTTACCATGTTGAATTATTCCTTCTTCTAGCAACGCTTGCCACATTCCGGTAGCTTGATGTCTAGATTTCACAATCCCACTAGCGCTCCCAATAGCCAGTAACCAATCAACCATTTCTGCTCCTACAAGACATCTCCTGAATGTTCGTGACTGTTGTCGTCTATCACGAACCAGTCCAGGTGAGCGAGTTAAGATCAAAGTTCTCAAGATCCGTCCAGCTCGAGTCATCTCTGGAGATGGATTCTGTAACGATTGAATCAACAAAGCCGATATAAAGAGCTGTGTGCTATAACAATAAGGATGGGAGCAAAAACGCAGAAAACGTTAGTAAAATACACTTGTTACCGACGAAAAAACTCAATTTAAACTTGGCATTGTTGACGTGCCCATATATACGCATATACGTATTCATACAGCGTGCATTTACGTGCATTTTATTTTATCTCGAGTGACGTGGGTTCAGACTTAAGGTTACTTCAAGAAATACGTTTTGACATCGATGCCAATTTTCCGTGTCACAAGAGCTGCCACGTATCTTCCATTATTTTTATGTATTTGTTAAGCCGCACCTACTACTGTTTTCACAAAGTAGTCTGCTGCGCAGCATATTTGTTGATTCTTATTGATAATTTATCTTTTACTGAAGCACCTGCGTCCATCGCTGCGGTACGGTCGTACCAGACAGTCACAAAGGGAGATTTTATGTAGACGTATTACTTAAAATATAAGAAAATGTGATGACTGTAACAAAATACACTTTTATTACTTTGACTAACAAAGTAAAAAGGATGAAATGGAAACGTTTACTCGTGCCAAATGCCTTAAAGTATCACAGCAATTCCATTTTCCTTCCTTAGCTTGGGATGAATATCCTGCAATACAAAATTTATTCATTGCAAATTGCAATCCCCACAAACTATTCGTTTCGCATGTCGTTTAAGACAACACGTTAAGTTGCCGTTGGATTGGAACTTACTAGCACTACTGCGGAGTAGTAAACATCTTGCAGGAAAAGCTTTAATAGTCTATTTATGAAGATGGAGCTCTAACCGCCCACCTAATTAAATTCAGATTACATTCTGGAGCGAACAAACTTATAAAAACTATATCTCAGCAGCAGCTCAACAAAATCGTGGATTACGAGAGCTACGTACCAGCAACCGCCTGTAGCTCACATGTGTAGTTTGTGTAAACTTTATGGTTTATGCAGTAAAAAATCGCTTTCACTTTCTTCCCCTGTGAAGGAACTGCGAATGGTGACGCTATTTTGCACTCGATGGAAGTTACTATGTACGGCAGCTTAAAAACTAAAATAAAATTTTGAACAATATTGTATGTTGTTTAGTCAATCATTGGATATCTCTACCTTTTGGAGAATATCTACCTCTTGTATTTCCAGAAAAGATTATCTTCGAAAGCATTTTCGTGAGAAATCTTACTTTTTTAACATTTTTTATCCCTAATGTAATACGTACGTCATTACATTTCTCCATAACTTCATTAAAACAAGCAGTACCTGGAGAGATGTGCCTGTATTTATGAACAAAACATGAGTACTTTAAATGCGACGTAGTATTCATCGGTTATTTTTTTAATATAGATAATGTGACTCGCATTCTCAAAATCGATATTAATGATGACAATAATCTGGGGTATTTTTGTCAGTTATGCAAATTACACTCGAAGCGTTTTTAGTTACCTCACATCACATATATGCTGGGTCAAAGCTGGCATTGGAGCTTTGGCTTTATAGTTTATTTATATCTATCCATCCGTTAACTCAGGCATTATTTTTGGTAAATTCAGCTTCCCACATTTCCATTAAATAACTGTTACCCAACATTTCGTCGTAAAACGTAACATAATATCTGAGATGTTAAAATATGACACACCGTCCTTTTACTGATCGAATTATTCATGGAATTCCATAAAAAACATGTAAAGATTTTGTGTAAACAGAGTTATATAATATCTTCAAAGCCCTGCCTAGTGCAAAGTCCTCATGTGTGAAGCGCAGGCACGTAGTTGGTTTAATTACCGGTTGTGTAGAGAGAAATTCCAATACAGTGTTTGGCAGCACGCTGAATTATATAGGAAATTACAACTGGGAAGGTGTGGGGGAAACACAACAGGACGGCACAGGAGGCGCATTAATGGAGTCAGGTTTAAAAACTATGTGCTCTATATACTCAAATATTACATTTTTTCTAACCCCAGGAAAGTGGAACAATTTTAATGGGGAGCGCTCAGAATAAAATATTGAGTTCATAATGGATTATTCTCTTTATACCATAAAAAAATACCGAGTCAGTCATACTAACTATTACGATATTACACATGCAGGCGCATATACATCCATTAGCGTTATTTCCGGGATTAAGATTCTGTTTTACGAGCCGTGTGAAGCCCTCAATTGAACAAGACCGTGTCGTACTCTTCTATGCGGGTAAAAGGGAACAGGGATTAGACTACTCAAGCGAACTGTAGCCGTTGCAAAAACGGGAGCGCAGAGAAGAAGCACTTGAGCCCCCACTACTCTCAGGCTTTTAAAAAATACCAAAAATAAAATTGCATCATCGTATCGCACCAGAAATATTATACGTTTCTGTATAATATGCTTGCTTGAGTCTTTTGGGCTCTATAAAACCGTTGTTATTTATTGTCTATTATTTCTGCTATGCTATGCAAATGTGTAGATTTAGGTATGTATGTACAAGATGTTTTAGGAGAATCAAACTTACGGTACATATTGGAAGGCTTGGATTAGGTTCCTCGGGTCTATTTGCTTTATTGGGATCTTGCATGTTCTTCATATTCATGTGATTCCGGCTTCTTTGAGGATCAAAACCTGCAACACACAAAAACATCTTATTAGCATTTTTATTGCAACTTTATGTACTCATCTCTCTTCTAAATAGTGCGCTACTGCAATTCTACAGTTGTGATAATAGTGTGGTATGGTGTGCTGGTATAAAAAAAGGTTTAATGCAGATGCAAGAGTCTACGTAGATTCCCATAAATCAAATAAACTCTTCTGTGTGTTTCTCATATTTTCATAAATTTATTGTTGTAATATTCGTTCGTCCACTCAGATATAAGCTAGAATGAAGTCACACAGGCGAACAAAGCAACAAAGAAAGTGGAATGCTGTGTACTTTTATTTAACTACACGTTTGTGCTTTTTATAGTCAACCGCACTGTAACCGTTATAATGAGGTTATGTGTGTTTTGATTTTTTCCTCTCTCAAATAAATCGTATAATGAATTCCACACCCTCAATTTAATCAACATTTAAAATTATAATTATCAATTTACGAAAACCCTTTTTTTAAATTGGTGATACCTCTTTGTATGTATTGGTATGCATTTAAAAAGCATTTTAAGTTGCAATAAGCAATAATTATCTGTATGCACGTGCCCGGTCTACTTGTTCATTTGTCCGTTGCTCAATTTGTCACCGTCTTAATATCCATACGTTTCACTGTGTAGCGATTGTTTGTTTTTATTTTCGTCAAGCTTCACAAATGAGTCATGCCTCAGGATAGAGCAAATAAAAATTCATTTTCTGGATACC
The DNA here is from genome assembly GCA_027744055.1 of Callyntrura sp. NNG-2020. NCBI lineage: Eukaryota > Metazoa > Arthropoda > Collembola > Entomobryomorpha > Paronellidae > Callyntrura > Callyntrura sp. NNG-2020. The sequence continues at coordinate 2,706 of JAHZNE010007400.1, read as the reverse complement.
TATTTAGGTCAACCTCTCTATTTTCTAATTAGTAGATTTTTATCAAACAAGCAGAGGACCGTACGCAATCGTGATTGTGTTATTTCGTGTAGCTTTTATATTTATGTTCTGTCACTTAATTAAGAATTCGCCTCTTCGAGCATTAAATAGGTTCCACTACCATCTTGACAGTTGTTGCTAGAAGCATTAACATGATTGTATTTCGTCTCTTCGCTTAATTATTGCCATATAGTAGTGTTAGCAAACTCTCTTGCCGTCAGCGACAAATTTACAATTAGCCAATAAAGACATTTAATCATTAATTGGTGGAACATTGTTGATGAGGTTAATTGACGCATAAATGTGCAATGAAATGTTCTTTTGTAATGCATCCTCCTAGCAGAGGGGTAGTAGTGCGTATTTTCGCAGAAGTAACAGTATGAACACGATTGATCCACCAAAACAGCATGAGAGACATAAATTTTAGTGGCGTGAGGACAGGACCTGTGACAAAATCTGTTGGTATGTCGCTCCTCTTTGATGTGGTATTTTTGGCTCTGATCTACTTTGTAGTTACTGTTCACTGTGTTCTGTGTTCATATGTAAAACCAAAAACAGTAAAGTAAGTGATTTTGAGAGGTTTCTTTGTTACTCTGCCGAGTTGTTCAGTCATGAGATGTGAATAAACCACATGTTGATAATATCCCGCAGTGGCATAAATGTCGGTCCATCCAGAAGGCCGATGTGGTTACGTGCTAACTATCTTAATTAAATCAAGGTCGTACTTGTTTGATTTACCTAAAAATCTTGGGCAAAAATCGCCCCATACATTCGCTGGGATGATGTTTGAAACGAAGAACCCTAATGGATTTCTGACAATTATTGGGTGGTCCCTTTATTGCGTAATGTATTAAGATCAACCCCAAATAAAAAAATGCCGAGTAGGTAATGCAGTTAGCAATTACTACCAGAGCAACTTTTTTTTCAGTCGACGCCACACAATGTTGGTTGACGACTGACAAGACGTGCTCACAGTCACATTATCATCGTACTTCATACTTCAAAGTAAGTAAGTAACTAACCACATCAACAATACATATCAAATTATGCGTGAAATGATGGAAAGGGATTTATGCATTTATTCTATGAATTCGTTAAAAACATTTAATATCAGAGGAGAATAATCATTGTACACGTTCTTGTACTGCATAACACTGCTTTGGCGGGATTTTCGTACATAGTTGTCAGTATTGTTTTGGTAAATATTCTACGATAAATGCAAAACAGGAAATACAAAATTTACAAGCGAATCCCTTCATCAGAAATATCTTTCATCTTTCTTCTCTGACTTCTAGAGACTTCCGCAGGGAAATGATTATGATTAGGAATGTATGAGAGCAGAATAATGCTTTTAAACTGATCTGTTGAAAAAGGATTTTTTTTAGCAAGGCAGTGGGGGGTTCCGCTACAATAAACCTAATCAGCTTTTATTGTCAGACAATTTTTATTATACCACCACCATGACGTAACATTACAACTCTCACAACTCAAAAGGAATAAATTGTCCAATTAAGGTTCAATATTGTTTAGAGCAGAAAATTGAACAGGACAGTGTTGCGCTAGAGCAAGCGTTGATATTAATAATTGTCCACACTTCACACTTTTCGAAACGTCTTTCTTTTCGTTAAGTTTATTGTGAGTCGAGTGTTATTTTTTACCACTCAGCATTTTTCAATACTCGTTCATCCCCATCATCGATTTGCATATTATTCAACATTATTAGATTTTTTTGTGTATTTTTACGAAGGATTTTATAGGGTGTAATTTGCGTGTATATAAAATGCGCAGCACAAAAGGAATGTCAATTACGTTTTATGAGACTGACAAGCGTGCTCATTTATTTTTTTGAATGAGTTCTTTGTCTTCATGTCTCCTACCGATGATAGTCTGTAAATAATGTAAAGCATTTAAACTTTCTTATCATTATCTGTGTGTACACCATATCTCGCACGTAAATATTAAAAAAATATAAAGGCCAAGTCATTCCATTACACGATATCATCCGTCGTCGTGTCATGATGACCATTTTATTCATGATCCAATTTGAGTCCGTCAGCATTTTAGAGTCAGGAGCAGCGTCGCCGTCATTTATTTACTTTGTTGCTGCTATTCATTAGTTGAAAGCTTATATTAATATAACACAGTTTATCGAAGTTCTGTGTAAGCAGCAGAGAGATACTGGATTTCAATGAACTAGAAAAGTCCAAACTATAATAACTAACGAATGAACTGCCCGACTTACATATAGTTACATCATAATCAACCCTGGCTCTCTTCGTGCGCCCTCTCCGTTTTGCCTCATTTTTGTTGCTATAATATTACAAGAATCGTTTAAAGATCAGCTTATATTTTATCCTGACACGCTTCACATGCTCCACCAACAGTGTACTCTGATTTTTTTTAATTGAACAAGTAATCAAGGACAGGACCAGACAAGATGATGGTTCTTTCGTGAACATCAAACAAAATTCCTTTTCTCACTCGCTACATGCTTGAGTCTGGTATACATGCTGTACAGATCCAATGCGTTCCTTCTTACTTCTTTCTCATCAAAACAAAACTATTTTTGCGTATTTGCTAGGCATATGACGAAGATAACGATAATCAATAAATTTGGTAGATGAATAAATTCATGCGAGGTCTAGGCGGCCCTTTCGGTGATAGTGC